>WEIT01021978.1:36160-115313 GCA_013389985.1 Dryoscopus gambensis
CTGCAGCCCTGCAAAGTATCTGTTAAACATTTTGCTTCAGCTTTCATGGTGTTCTTCTCTGATAAGGGCTGCTGATACACAGCATAAAGCCGAGTTATTTCTTATCTCCATCAACATGGGGGTTGTTCCAATTCCAATTAAAAAAACTGGGGCAGCAGCCACTCATCTGGGTGCAGAGAAACAAATGTCAGATAAACACTGAATCCATCAGCTGCATAGTATCACTGCCTGAACCAGGCAGGGGATTCACGAAAATAGTTGAAAAACAGAAGGGGAATTCTAAACAGTTTAGCAAACTTTAAGAATCTAAATAATTTTCAATCATTTTCATTTATCAATCAGTAATTATTCATAAAGCACATTAACTTGTGCAAATTGTCTCAGCTACACTGCACTCCAAAATAGCTGGCTGTCCCTGTTTGCCACAGAGATGGGAAACACAAACCAGTACCTGTGTGGCACCATCACTCACATACGACTGCTTTAGCTGCTCAAACTGCAAAAAGACCTCGCTGCTCATGCCAAGTGCTCCGGCAGCATTGCTCTCCAGTGTTCTCCCAAGTACTGGGAGCCCAGTACACAGACAGCATGTAGTCCCAGCCCAACTTCCTCCAAGTATTTATTCCACAAAACTGCATGACATCATCAAGAAGGTTGTTGCATTGAAAACACACCCCAGAAACATACAGTTTTAAATTCGGGTAAAGGGAAAAAATCTCTTCGCTTAAAAGTATGATTTGCTATTATTTAAATGCAGATACTTTCCCCAGAACCTGGCAGTGAAAAGCCTACTGAGTGTGAACTTGAATACCCAAAGCAGAACACTCATGATCTTCCCTTGCTCAGTCTTAGCAATAGCAGCATCTCCCAAACCCCTTCAGATGATGGTTTATCTCCTTAGGCTTCGCAATTAATTTCTAGAAGGAAGACTTAAAGGACCCTATGATAGCACTTCAACTGCTTCAAGCTGTGGCAGTTGCCTTGAAATCACTGGATCTAGGGCATCTCATAAAGGATGGCCATTACCAAGTCCAGGTGGTATCCTAGAGGGAGAAGTAAATGTTGCAAGGTTGGTAAGCATGTGAGGCATAACGAGTGAGAGATCTGGTCCAGAGAGTAAACGGAGGAGTCATCTTCTGTTTTATACCCCAAAATGAAGCAGCTGCATTTCCCTGCAAGTTTCTTTGCGCAGCAAAAAAGCCCATTTTCCTCCGTGGGAGCTGCCAGTGAGAGAGCCCTTTTGAAAAATTCTGACATTTGAGAGGTACCTGATGCTTGCTGAGCCCATCTGAAAACCCAACTGGACTCGACAGATTAGCACTTTGGAAAATCTGCCCCTCAAAAGCAAATATGTCTCCTCCATGACCACTTCACAGCAGTAACTTTGCCAGGGAGTCTGCTCTATTTGTTTTGCCATAGAAATTAGGAGTAGGACTGTTTCAGCTTTCTGCATTTTATTTGCTGTGAAGCATATTGAGAATTTAAGTGAACAGAAATACAGAGCATAATTTGAAAGATCATGTGTTACTTTCAGGAATCGGAGAACTGGCAAGAACAAAGCCAAGTGTTACATACATACACCTGTGTAACATATCCAAAGCATAAAATTATCATAGAAAAAACTAGGAAATGTTGGTATCATTGGGATAGGAGGCTCCCTTGCTTGCATTCGATGAAAGCAACAGATCAACCACCTTGACTTGGAAGCAGATTTACTGTTCTACATGTTGTGCTTTCATCCTTGCCAAAACAAAAGGGAAGCCATAAACTCATCATAAACATACTCAGCAACACATTTCGTTTTGCACAGCTGCTAATGCATACAGATAACTTTCTTTAGTATTTATTGTAACATGAATCCCATCGGTTTAAAGGGAGCTCATCAATCAGAAGAAAGAATCGCTGTAATTTTTGAAGAATGATTTATCAGTTCAAGGTGATTTTATAGTCAATCTATCCAGGACATTTTGTACATTAATTACTCAAAATCTGCAGTGAGGTGGGTTATTGTCCACATACACTAATGGCTTTCAGAGTTTAATCTCTCATCAGTGGACCTCCTTTTGTGAAATCCCTAAGGGATTATGTAGTACTATATCTAATCACTTGACAAATTTCATTTACTTGAAACTGAAGCTCATTTTATATGAAGTGTGTAGCAGGAGTCAGATTTAAAGTAGGAAAACAAAATCTGTTACTGGACAGTACTGGGATTTATCATGTTTATATCTGAACTGCTTAAAGAATTGTGCTTGGGGAAATGCATTAGTTGTTTCTCAGCTGCTTAAGCCTATGAGATATTCACATTACTTATAAACAATACACAACAGGTTAAAAAAATATTAAGTAAAAAGACAGAGGAAATTTAAATAATTTTGTTACTGTTGTATTATTCAGAAAAAAAAAAAACAACACAACAACCCAGAGTAGTCTGCTACACTGAAGAGGAATGGCTATTTGACATAAATTATATGACACAGAAACAAAATATCCCTTGCTAGTTGAATTTACGCTCTGAACTTCAGCACTCCAGACCAAACAGAATCACCTGTGAAGCTAGGATGGATGAAGCACCTGTCTTTCTACGCTGCCATCTCCCCACCACAGAACCATTACCATGGAATTGTTCTCTCCACTAAGCAGCAATTCTCAGTGATTAACACACCCTGAAATCTAATGTTGCAAAACTCACTGCATCGTTCCCCTTTATCATAGTGCAGGCAGATCTCTACTAAAGTGCAATTTGCCAGATGACACCATAGAAAAGGATTTTTAAAAATAAGAGTAGCATTTGGCATCAAGCTCACTACACGAAGGTTGTGTGACATTATAATCTATTACACGTTGTTATAACCTAGGTCTCCCACACTGCATTGCAAAGCCCTGCTACATGGCTAGTCTAGATGAAAACACCAGATTACGGCTCTGAAAACAACATGCAAACACACAGGCACACGCTACCTCCGTAAACCAAATTAACCAAAATCTGTCAAAGACGCAGCAATAACAAGACTTCTTTAGCAAGCATCATTTCGGGTAGAGTTAGGACAGATTCAGAGCAAATACAGACTTAGACAGAAAGGTTGATGCTCTATTAATTTGTTGTCAAGCCATGCAGGAAAGGACGGCTGAAAGCCCGAAGATGCAGTAATGATTGTTTAAGAGCTATTTGAAAAAGTGACAAAACTGGCCTAAACCTCTTTAAGCCCCCTGAATGAAAAGATTTAAACAGGCTATTGTTAGACCCCTGGGTACCTTTTTTCTCTTGGCTTTGTTCTGCATTTTCCTCCGCTGCAGTTTCCATGGCTGGCTTCATACCATCCACCAAAAATGCCGCCCCCCCTCCCCCCCCAGCAAGCACTTTTTCTCTTCGCCTCCTTTCTCACTCCCTTCCGTCTCCTATTTACAGCGGCGGTGATTGAGCGGCTCTGTTCTCCCCTACAGTAGATTACAGTCCTTTCCAAAATGCCAGAAAAGTCTTGTCAGCTTCAATTTCGCTCCGCTGACTGGTCCACGAGGAGCTGTGCCAGCTCGCTCAGCTATACGTCACCACGGTCCCCAGCTATAAAATAGCCATCCTGAGGCTCGGCTTGCCACACCGTGGGGACCAGCATCACCCGCTCGCGCCCCCTTCCTCCTGCCCTCCGCTCTTCCCCTCTTTCCCCGTCTCCCAGCAAATGTTAATCAGTTCTCCGGGCAGTGAATGGATGGGTGACATCGGGAGGGGAGATGCAAGTGAGAAAGAAAGAAGCCCCCGGCCGCTGTGGGGCGAGCCCCCCGGCCGCCGTCTCTAAGGGGAGTGCACGCCGGCACACAATCACAAGGCTCCCTTTCCCATGGGACCTTGTTATTATGCTTTGCATTTTGATTTATTCCACATGCCCTCTGCTCTTTCAGGGGGTGGGGGTGATGGGTCTGTTCTCTCTGTTTGCTTTCTTTGCTGAGAGTTCCGCTCACCCACGGCAAAAGACTGTGTGAGAGAAGCATACAAGCAAAAGTGGGCATATATGAAAGTACATGGAAAATTTAAATTCTTTCTTTGACTTGCAAGCACAATGGAAAAAAAAAAAAAGAAAAAAAATATCCAAGCAAGGAGACAGGAAGCAAACTCAAGCGACCTAATATACACGTGCAATACTTTAAAGGATAAAATGTTTAAGAAAACACAACTTGGGCTTTAAAAGGAGGTCTGCCACTAGAGACCTAAAGCCGTGCTTCGGAGTGAGCAGAGTTGCCGTTCAGCACGTTTGATCATTCCCCTAAATCCAGACAGACTGCAGCATGATCAAATAAGCTGTACTTGGGAGCAACAAACCCAAGACATGCCAACGTTGCATTGCAGGAGGTGACTTTAGGTGTCCCCAGCCCACTACCATGCTGGGGAGCCACAGAGCAGGGCAACACCCCACAGGGGTATTGTTCCCCTCCCAAAACCCGGGACAACTGACACATTTAAGGCTGTACTGAGGCTCATTAACCTTGCCCGTCACTTTGCCTGTCTCATGGCCCCACAGTGCAACGCGCTGCACAGGGCACAAGTGCCCAAAGGCACCCCTTTGTGTGTGTAGGATGGTGGAGCAGCACGGAGTAGTGGCCTTCGTGGTCCAGCCACTGCAGCCAGTTCTGCAGTCCGCAAAGACGCCCAGCAGATTCAGCAAATGCTGGGGATGTTAAAACCTACACCCTGCATGTTCCCTAGAACAGATTCAAACAGGAGAGTGGGAAGAGGGAAACAGTCCAAAGATTTGTAGCTGCAATGTAGTCTCTTCTGGTTGAAATTACTACACCCACAATTTTGCTGTGCATTTGCCTAGTGAAAAGCACAAAAGCCCTCAGACCCAACCATTAGAGAAAGTTCCCTTCTCTTTCAAGAAATTAGGGCACAAACCCTCTTCTCTCACTACAGCCAACACAGCTGTTACTTTGGTTTGGGCATTACTACTCAGACTTCAGGCTTCAGCACAGCTGCCAGGAGGTCTTGGACATACCCTAAGCTTTCGTATCACAGCATCAAAACTTGATGTCAAGCATTTGCCTAAAAGGCTTCCTTGGTGTCCAGGAAGAGTCTGCAGTTGAAGCTCCCACTTCAGCAGACATCTCTATAAGCAGGATGAAGCTAATTTGTAGATGGCATGAAGTATCCTCAGGAGCCAACATGGGGCAAGGGGTTGGGTTCCTGAAAATAATCAAATCAGTAGCCACAGCAGAGACCTCAGCCCAGGTGGCAAGGCATATTTCTCCAATCATCCTCTCCAGTGCTCAGACAGCAATCCATGCACAGACTGAAATCCTTCCCCAGCAAGACCATGCACTGCAAACACACTCCCTGAAAGAATCAGCCGAAAGGTGAAAGCGTGGGTAATGTGTTTGTTATAGTCTTTTAATCATTACTAAAAGTTGTGGGTATAATGAGTATACAAAGAAAAGGTTCTTCAGGGGCAACGAGGCTGGTGAAGGGCTTGGAACACAAACCCTACGAGGAACAGCTGAGGGAGCTGGGGTTGTTTAGCCTGGAAAAGAGGAGACTTAGAGGTGACCTTATTGCTCTCTACAACTTCCTGAAAGGTGGCTGTAGCCAGGTGGGGGTTGGTCTCTTTCACCAGGCAGCAACTGACAGAACGAGAGGACACAGTCTCAAGCTGCGTCAAGGGAAATATAGGTTGGATATTAGGAAAAAGTTTTTTACAGAAAGGGTGATAAAGTACTGGAATGGACTGCCTGGGGAGGTGGTAGAGTCACCGTCCCTGGATGTGTTTAAAAAAAGACTGGATATGGCACTCGATGCCATGATCTAGTTGAGGTGTTAGGGCACGGGTTGGACTCGATGATCTTGCAGGTCTCTTCCAACCCATACATTCTGTGAATTCTGTGAATACAGAGAATGGGTTTTTTCCCCCATTTAACATCATTAAGACTGAAAATCCATACCAAATACACCCTCCTTGCTGGAAGTCACACAAATTTTAGTCATTGGTCAAAGCAGTTGATTGCTTCTGACACAAAATTCTCTTCTTGGAATGCCTCATTGTGCAGTTGGCACTTCTGTCAGTGTCTAGATCTCTCTTTCTCAATGATCTTTGCTTTTAGACTAGAAGATCTAAAACTTTAAAAGGTTGAAACCTCCCTTTTGACTACCCTAAGTTACAAAAAGCCTGTTCATAACCTAATTCAAGTGGTGTAATATCAATGCACTTATCAGTATAAATACACAGAAAATACAAACATAATCTGGAATTTCTTTTATTTAAACAGAAAATACATTAGATAGAACCTCTGGTTAGAGACTGTCCCTGGAGGAAACCCATGATTGTAGAGCTCTCCTCTTTACCAGTGAGACCTACTCCTTCAAACAGCTGCACGCTTTCCTACTGGTGAGCAGAATTTGTTAGGCAGGCTCAGGACTTCAGAGCTGATGTTTCGGAAACCCAAACCTAACAGACTGGGAGATTATTTCCTCGACTCTACTCCCAGGATAACCCCTTCCCCAAACAGGCAAAGAAAAATCAGTGCACAATACCAGAATCAACTTCACAAGAACTTAAACTGAAGACTTCAAAAACCATCAAGCCCAACTACTCAAAAGCATTAATTCTACCTACTTAATCATCCTCTAAAAGCCTAAAGTAATACATGAGTGTAAAGTTCTCTCCCCTCCCTTCTTACTCTTTTCTGGTTCACTGCAATGTATGATAGGTTTTAAGCACTTATCATCCGAAGTAATTTCTTGATTTTCAAACTTCTGCACCATAATTGGTAAATGCAGCAGATAAAACAAACTATGGGATTTCCTCCAGTGCTAACATGGGTGCTGATCTTGTGCTTCAAGCATTAATCTCAGCCAGCAAGTTGCCTCATTCAATGTTCCCTCCCTTAAACAGATACATCCCCATCATAATATGTGATGAGACTGGGGGACATCAAGTTTATGCCTATGACAACACAGCAAAAGATTAAGCCACAAAGGCAAAAATTAAAAAATAAAAAAGATCTTTTAAGACTGATATTCAGCAAAAACCTGCTTGTACAGACCAGGCTGATTTAGATAACCAGCAACCAGGGCAGGCAGCTAGTTACATTTGAGGAGTTCAGCCCAGCAAATTATTTGCAGAACCAGATAAAAGTGAAAATGAGGAGAGGGGCTGAGCAGTGAGGGTTTCTGCTGCTAAGGCACAACTCTGAGCCTACTGCCAAACCTCAGGATGAACAGCAGTAGAGGAAAGTATGTGAAGGCACTGCAGACCAAGTCACATTCACTGCAAAATAGTTTTTTAAAAAAAGGCATAAATCTATTTTATCTAGGTTAAAAAAAAAACCAAACCACACATTTAATCATTTTGCTCAGTCAATTAATATAGCACAATTGCAGAAGTTAAAACATATATTAAAAACCCTATTCTGTTCATGCACCAGTTCTTTTTGAACATCTATCTTTAATGTCACTGAATCTAGTTTACATTCCTGAAGGCTGAGAAGCAAATTCTTCACAAGCTTTCAGGAGATGAATACACACTTGCCATTTCTACAAAGGCTTCACAGAGCTGTAATAAAGAGTGTTCTCACATAGCTGAAGAGCAATTTGAGATTGCCTATGAGATTCAAGACTCAGAAGTTAAAATACAGAGACTGTCCCTCAAAGAAGACTGACACATAGTCCAAACAACTAATTTTAAAGACCATTTGTAGAATATTTAAAAAAAAAAAAATTAAGAGAAAGAACGAATACACGTGAAGCCACTTGGTGCAATGTAACTGCTTGTGTTCAGCTTTAAACCAGTTACCAAATACTTGCTTATAAAACACAACCCAAATACTTATGCAAAAGCAGGCAAACTTTACATGTGGATAAAATCAAAGCATGAAAACAAGTTTTCAGTTGTGCAGCAGTCATATATTGGGCAAGTACTTTAAAAAAGTTAAAAACTGGGGTCCATTCTTTCAGACATACTTGGTTACTAGGAAAATGAAACCCAAATTAATTAACAAATAACAGTGGAAAGTCCCTGCACCTATACCACAGTATGAAACACAGACATGAGTCTGCACTGCACTTAGGGGTCTCAATGTCGGATTTCCGTAAGAAAGAGCAAAAATAAAGGCTTCAGCATGGATAGTGGTTACCTCTGCAGCCAAAGAAAATCACTGAGTTAACCAGTGGAGCCAAGTCCAGGAGGGTAAGCAAACCTTAACCGTGTGAAGGTGCCAGTGCTGTGACTCCCTTAACAAAGCCTCATGAAGATGTCCACGGCTGCTGCCAAGCTGAATGCCTGGTGGCAAGCAGCAGACAAAGGAGATGTCACTCAGCTGTTGGGTTACATATAGTTCTCTGTCCAGCCTGCCTGTTTCCAGCTGGACCACTGCAGTTACAGCCACTGCTGAGAATCAAAGGTAACAAACAGCCCATCCAGAACATACACCAATGGCTAACATACAGCTGGAACAGAAAGAAAAAAAAAATCCCTTAGAAAGCGAATAAATGGTTCTGTATGGCTTTTCTAGTAGCTAGGTCTCATCAAGTTCTAATCTCAAAAACAGCTCAGATTGCAGAGCTGTGAAGTCTACCAAAGAAAAAAGCCTGGAGAACTATAATGAAAGTCAAAATGAAAGAAAAAGTTGATGTGTTCTTAAGCAGGTGGGAGCTCCATTTCTGGTTATGAAAGGCAGTCAACAGCACAGAAGGAAATAAGTAATTTTAAAAAGCACTGGACTTTATTTATCTAATCCAAGGGCCTTAGTAACATTTTCCTGGGTGTAAGAAACTTGTATTAAAAAAAAAAATCTGGGGAAAATAATTCAAAACTTTTCACAGACAAAATACAGGAATCTCAACCATGCCAAAGACTTCTGAGGAAAGGCAATAAAAATGAAAACAAAATAGGATACATTTGAAACTAAGCTGGAAGCAACGTCACCTCTTGCATCCTTCTCTTGTGAGGCTGCCTGAAGTAGCACAATGCTTTTGGCAAGCCAGAAAGACATGCTGACAAATGCTAGAGCCCATTTAGACTACAGTAGAAAGAGCACAGAAATACAGAAAATGAAAGCAAAGACTTTCTAGCATCTCCCCCAGAAGGACCTTTCATTAGGCAAGTGTTCAGAGCTCCAGCTCTAATGGCCATCTTCAGCTTCCACTCCAGCTCCACAATTTTATGGCACCATTTTCTACAAGCGTACTGCATGGCAGGTTTCAAAGGCTTTAACTTTACAATGAGGCAGCAAAACAAGGCTTTGAGTTACCCAATCTCCATAGATTTTTCTCTTCATCAGTAGCAAGATCCTCAAATACATGACTAATACATGAAGCCTTCAACAGTACTTCAAATGCTCGTCCAGAATTTTAAGGGCTACGTTTTTGATTCTGGCACACGTAACCACCTTTTCTTGCTCCCTCTGTCTGTCACAACTGAGAGGAGATTCTCAGCTATCATGCCTCTGCTGCCTTGTAGTGCAGGAAAATAATATGCTCAAGTCTTTTGTCTTTGTTGCCTTAATTCCGCACCTTGAAGACAATCCAACATACTTTTGCTGTGAACCCACTTCTCCAAGACTGTTGTCAAAGCCTACTGCCATCTCAGAAAACTAACTAGAGCTTCTGAATACTTGGACATACTGAAATAGCATCCTAGATATTTATGTCACACTTGCCAGCACTCAAGTAGAAGTGCCTCTTGTACTTGTAGAAGAGCTATTTCTGCCAGCAATTTAGGAGGCAGCAAAGGTATCATTATAATATACTCCTGTTAATACAGCTGCCTCATCTCGAAACACAAGAGCTTGAGACAGGACTGGTATTGGGGGGCTACCTGTTGGTAGTTTTTTTTCTCTATCTTTAAATAAATGTCACTGAGTTCAGCCTTGACACAAGCTTACCCTTTTGCTCCACAAAGTCAGATTTAATCAGACAAGTCTCTCTTAACTTTACATCCAGTTCTGATTTTCAAAACTGCCCTCCCACTCTTCGCATAGACTTCAGCATCCCACCTACAATCTCATCTATTCAGTGCTAGTTTTGTTCTTCAGTCTTGGCTTCAGTCCAGTCTTTTCACAAAGTGTGGAAAAAAGCAGAGAAATAAAAAGAAGTGCAAAACCCTACAGCTCCCCAAAAAGAAACCAGGGGCACTCATTATAGAAGGGTACCTCACACTGTGTACTGAGGGTACACATGGGGAGGGACACGGATGAAGAATCCTCCTAGAATGCCATGAAGGATTCCATGCGTAAACCATAGATGTAGATATGTGTATGTACACATGCAGAAAACACGTATGTGTGCATATTCATATGTACATGAAGAAAATGCAGACAATTATATATGTATTTTTATTGAACAGTAAACCATATGAGCATCGTTGGAACCACTATGAGGAATATATACTAATTTACAGAGTCATGCGATAGGTTTTCAGTTTGATAGTGAATGCACAACCCTTCCAGTGCTACAGACTGCTACAAACTCCTCCAGCTCAAGGTTTCAGGGCCAGGAAACAAGTTACCCAAGACCAGACTGGAGTTTGCAGCAGAGTTAAACTACACCTTGTGAACACCATTACCTGCTCATCTCAGTATCCCGGGTTGAAAAACCAGCCCCACCAGCCCGAGGCTCCACCACACATTGCTCCTAGACCCACTCATGGATTGCTGGGAACTTGTGTGTCAACATTTTGAAAAGCCCACCTAACTCAACAGTCAAAATGTTGATATAAAAGCAAGCATCAAAATAATAATTGGTATGAGGTACTGAAATTCACTGTTTGAAGTTTCAGCACCTTTCAAGTCACGACTGTAGCTGTTTTCCCAAGACAGAAAATTCCCATTCCAATGTAATTAAACTATACTTTGGGAAAGATCCTGGACCAGTTCTGCCATGCAGCACTGGATTGCCTGTTGAATTGCAAATATAGTTTCTGTTCACACATAAAACACTAGTCATGAAATCCCTCAGTTAAGACACTAACGAAAGGGTCCCCAATTAATCATTGTATTCTTTGCAACAGCAGATATCCTCATTAGGAAAGCAGCAGGACATTAACAAGTCCCACGTTGAGAGTGTCCAATTAACTCATCGACTAAATATGTGCCAAGCAACTTCTCCGGTCTAGCTTTTCCAGCCCCCTCTCTCCAGCTGCAGCGACTGGGATCCCAGTCATGTCTAAAGCAGTGGTCCTTTTGCGCTTTGCAAAGCCTTTGAGAGCGCCGCCGTGAACAACAAACAATGGCCGCTCAAGGGTTTTACAGGTCTTTCACTTGCGCCCATAGAAAGCGAAGTGTGCACTCTGCGAGTTCAGCACCATTAATAAAAAACTCCACCCCTCTACCTTTATAAACAGGGAATGACTTAACCTGCTAACAACGAGTGTGGTTGGAGCTCCGTCTGGATCATGTCATGCCTCGATTTTTGCCGAACCTCAGCAGTGGGTGATCCTGCATACAAAGTGAGCTCTGAGACAAAAGTGCTATAGGGTAACTTAAGGACAAAGTAGCAGCTTTCAGCCTGGATTCCCAGATAGGCTGTCGAGTAAAATCCCTTGCCAGGGCAGGATTATTCCCTAGAGTATACATTTCCAACACTTTGTCTCGCCTAATTTTCTAAGTGTCTCAAGCTTGGAGCCTTTCAGTGTTTCGCGAGAAGAGCCATTCTGTGTCCCGGCAGGTTTTGAGGCTCGGCACAAAGGAGGGCTTGCACAATGGCCACGGCCCCGCTGCGGTCAGTGCAGAAGGACCGGCTTCTCCACAAGGAGCAGGGTCCCAGCCTCTGCAATGGCCTCCAGTCCTGCTGCCTGAAAACCACCCAGACTCTTTTTTTGAGCGATCCCTAGTTACATCCCCATTTCTGTTTCTTTCCAAACATGACAGTCACTTGTTCTAAACAGCTGAAAGACATCATTTCTGCACTTTGTCATGAGTCAGAGTGAAATTCACTTAGTATCTACTTTTCTTCATCTGTTCCTTGTATCGTTCCCATCCCATTTTATTTCTACTCTGTTTTTCAGCACATTTGTAACCATTTCTCTTGCACTCAGAGCTTCCCAGGTGTAAGCATTCTCATTATGTGTTTCCTCTGGAGACCCTGACATTTGTTACTGAAAATGCCCCAGGCATTTTTGATTTCAGTAGTACTTCAGACACATCTTCCATATATATCACTTCTAGTGATTCCTGAAGTACAATAATCTGCTCCACCTTTCTGCACCATTTGGAGAGGAAAAGAAAGGAGCTAAGGAACAAGCGAAAGGGAGAAGGTATGGATATAATGAAAAAAAAAAACTAAAATCAAAAGCACAAGGCAGAAACAACACCCAAGGCTCTGGCTAAGGTTCTTTCTTTGGTTTGTAAGAAGAACTCTGAGTGGAAAAAACTTTACTATGTCAAGTGTGTGCTCACTGTCCTGGAAGTGACAAAAGCATGTTGCTCAACATGGGACAGAGCTCCTCTCCTGCACCTCAGAGACTTGCCCACAGGTTGCAGAAAAAGACCACAGCTTCTCAAGCCCAGTGAAAATCAACTAGCCCACCTTGCCTGTTCACAAGTTTATTAATACAGGGAAGAAACTGAAGACCAGCCACAGCTTTAAAAGTATTTATAAGCACTTAATTCTAGCCATGGTCCTCAGAAAGTAATTGTGTGTTCGAGTGTAGCAGATACTTCTACTGCAGACAGAACATCAGCAGATTGCAAAAGCCATCAAAAGCCCATTTTCTTAGTTTAATTTGCCATTAGTACACTGCAGGTTTATAGAGCCAAACAAACAACTATAACTAAATTTTCACTGCCATTTCAAACTGTTTCCAAGCAAATATCATAGCAACGTTATCAGATCATTAAGTTCACTCAATTCCAAATTCTCTACAATAAAACAACACTCACACAATGTTTAAAAGAAAACAAACGATGTATTCCTGAGTAAACTGAGCATCGACCTAGTTTTGGATCAACAGGGTCAGGGTCCTGAGACAAACTCCATCATTTAAAGACCTCTTCACAGCTTTAAGAGAGAAGGAAAAAACCTGAAACTCTACGCTTTTACACATATCAGTCAGTATTTAAAGACTAGTGCTTAGAGATTTTTAATACATACCAAACACTGATGAATGTACTTATTTGAACCTCAAATATAACCATATAGGTATGGCAACAGACTAAACAGCATTTCACAGACTGCCTTGTGTTGCATAACTGAGAAGAAAAGAGTCACGCCAGTTGGAGCATCCCCCATTTCCCGAGCTGAAGGCAACTCTTTACAGAGGGAGCTCAGCACGGCGCCGCCAGTGAGCACCACTGCCCCGCACGCATCAGCAGCTTGGAAAAGAAGCGATGGAGGCCTCGTCACGAAAAATCTGTTATTTCAGCTTAAACGGCACTTAAAGTGAACAGAAAGTAGCTGCCCGTGTCACCCAGAGAGAAACGCCGGGTTCCAGGCCTGCGGGATGGGCGACGGTGGCCGGTGCTCACACACCTTGGCAGCAGCCCCTCCACCCCGCCGCGGTGGCTGCCCGAGGAGCGCCCCAGGACCCTGGCTGGAGGGATGGGGGGTCCCAGGGCCAGGGCAGCTGGCGCCCATGGGAACCCGCCCAGCCCAGGCCTTCACGGGTGACCGGGCTCGTCAGTCCCATTCAGCGCCGCTCCCCGCGCACAATGCCCGGAGCCGCGCTCCCAGAGCACGGGCCTCCCCCTGCTCCCCGCTTTTATCATCCTTCATATCTCAGCGATGACAGGCCTGAAAGGGCTTCTGATGGGAAATGTGCTTTGAATTAGCATATTTCCCCCTGCATACAATGGAGGCATTAAGCTGCTGCGTTTTGCAAGTCCAAACAAAAGCAGCCCAGGCTGTTTTTAGCAGCACTGTTTGAAGTCTTATTCCCCCTCTCTCTCCTGACTTGCAAGCATATTTAACAAATTTTCACTCTTTCTGTAAAGAAGGAAGCATGACCAATAAAATCTTATTATTTGATCGGTTTCAGACTTTAAAAGAAAGAGACAATCTCTCGATAATGTAGAGAGCAACACGGTGTCTGTGCACTGCTTCCACTGAACTGTAGCTCAGGGTCCACCCCGCAGAGAGCTCGTCTGGCTGCCCTCAACACTTGCATGGACCTTGTCATCGAGGATTTCAGAACTCGAACACATTCACAGTAACCCAGTAGAAAAGGTCCTGTATTCACAGCTTAACTTTACCCCTGTACCCCGGGGCACACGGTTGGAAACACCAGTTTTGAAAACGAGAAACAGAACTACTGTGCTGTAAGGAGAAGCAAAAAAAAAAAAGCCTTTCCTTCACCCTGGAATTATCCTTTGGTTTATCAGGAGGGCTGAACCTCAGAAGTACAACCTTTAAGAAATGGCTTCAACCTAGAAAGTGAATTTCTACTTGCCCAGGAAAACAGGGCAAGAGGAAGGAGATGGAAATGAGTTTAATACAGACAGAAGAGGAGGAAAAAGCACGCCTGCATCAAAACATCTTTGGGCAACAGCTGCCAGGAGAATAAATCTACCTTAGCTCAGTGTGTTTGTAATTGCTCATTAACACAGTTGGACCATTAGGAAGCCAGTTTGTGGCCTTCTTGGTAAAGAGGCATGTCTGCCTTCCTCCTACATTAAACAGAATTTTCTCTGAGAGGAAGACATAAGACGACAAAGTCAAAATGCCTTCTTAGAGGAAGGATTTGGTGGTTTGGGTTTGGTTCTGCTTCTTCTTCAGCTTCCCTCTCCCAAAATTTCCACAGTATTTATGTAATCTTCTATATATGGCACAGCTAAGAACAAAAATCACACTCCTTAACAACATGAGATTACAGCAGAAAAGCAGAATGCCAATGAGATCCCAGGCAGGCAGCTTGCAAGTGAGGTGGATATAAAAGCTCTTCAGAAAAAAAGCCTGCATTGCAGCCTGCAGAAGGAGTCTTGTAGGAGAAATGTCTGCTTTGTTCAGACTCTTCTGTTTCAGGAAATTTTCCTACGGATGAGGATCCATCTTTCCTCCTTGATTTCTTTTGCAGCAATGCTCAAGATACTCAACAGTGTCTGCTGTGCATGAGCACTTTGCTCTCAGCCATCCGCTTCCACCCTGCCACGTGCCAAGAGGCCCACGCAGCACCACGCTTGCTCCCGCAGAGTGCCAGCCCGTGCAGATCTGCACAACCTGGCAGGAGAGGCATTCCACTTGCTGATTTCCACCACAATGACAGAGCTCCTGGCCCTGGCACAGTATGGTGTCCATATGGCAACTGTGCAGCAACAACCGAGGTCTGACCGTAGACAACCTCCTCCCTCTGGAGGAGGGACCCTCCATTCTCACCACAAGGTGCTCTGCAACACTGAGCATCTACAGCCCGAGGGTATGACCCCTAAGTGACTCCCACTCATCTCTGATGCAGCAGCTCTGTGAACTTGACTCCTGGGAAAGCTTTTTCATAGTCTCCAGTAGCCACAGGTTCACTTTTAGTGTGTTTGTTCAGGGGCACAAAGGAATCTGGCTGGAGAGGACTATACATTATTTGGCAGTATTTCTCTACCACCACATGAAAAATGCCTTTGAAGGCTGGACATGCGTTTTCCCATGCTCTGAGGCATTTCACAACTTGGTACCAAAATAGTAGACAAGGCCACCACATGTTACCACAGGAAGGTCTAATGTCAAAGCTAAAGGAGAAGGGACTTAAGAGGCCCTTCGGAGGCCTTCATTAGGCCATTAACAGATGGGTGAGAGTAACAAAGCAGTTTAGGCAGGAGAAAAGAGGAATTAAAGACCAAAATGGAGACTGGTTTTCTCACTCACACTGGAATGAGAACTTCACCTTGCAAGCACTCCTTCTGAGATGACTCCTTTGGTATCAAATGCCACAACAGAAAATGAAATTTAAATAGATCTCAGCTCCATTCACATAGAGTGCTCCTTATCTCAACCGATGAGACTTTTGCTACATTTTCTCTGCATTACTGAGGAGGGTGAGGGCAGTGGCTTTGGTGGGCACCTAATGTCCAGCCAGGGTCAACCCACTGCGGGTGGTAAGAGATCTGACCACTAAAAAGGCTCAGTAAACTAAGCAATGAGATTTTAGGCTTTGTAGGGGTGAACGTCTATCAAAAGAAACTTCAGGTAAAACAGTGTCATAACTTTGAATTTAAATCAAGGAAAGAGAAAGCTGAGGAAATAAGCCCTCCACTTATTTAGAAATACTATGTCTCACCTGCAGAATTTCTCTTTAGTGTCTTGGGGTGGGAAGAAGAAAGGAAGTGAAAAAACTCAGACCAGGGTAAATCAGTGCCTTTCACGTTGCTGACACCCAAAGGGACCTGATCACAGCACTTACCAATCGAGGAAATATTCTCAAATTTCATTTATTCTTCAGATTCACTGGATTCAGACCAAGGATGAATACAGAGCACATGCCGCCATCCACTGTGGTGTTCTGGCACAGGGCAGCACCCTGCCAACAAAGGCACCACTCTTCCTTTCAGAGAGGCCCAGAAAGAGCGCTCTGTGTTCTCATGTGATGAGGCAGGCTTTTACAACTTGGATCACTACAGGGTATTGAACTCTGACAGTCTGCTTACTGCTTACTTGCTTTATCTCAGACCTCAACAGGTAGGTACGATATCTAAGCTAAAATAAACCATCCTCATCACACTCATTTTGGCATCATGAGTCACTATCTTACTGAAACAAAACTACCTTCTCACCTCCACACTGAGTAAGTGCTATTAACTTTTCCAATATCCCACCTACTGCTGTTTTCTGCTGTGCAAGTGCACAGCATAGAAACATCTCAGAATATGCTTCACACTTCAGCATTCAGTGAGAAGACGAAGACACAGAGAATGCTCAGGATATACTATGCCTGCTCCTGTAGGCAGAAATAGTTTCTGGCCTTCTATATTAATCTCATGAAAAGAAAACAAACTCCAAAACTATTGGCACTCACGCAAGAGATTGATGTGCTATGAAGCAGGACAAGCTCCACACATTTCCTTTCCCGTCCTTTTAATTCAGTCTAACAAAACTGATTTCAAGGATCATTACTATTTTTGCTACTTCCTAAACACTGCCCTGACTTGGGGAAGCTTGCTGCAGGTATCAAGAGATATTAGAGCCGATTTTCAGTCTTCTCAGGAAATGGTAGAAATTTGCTAGTCTAAATTTTCTGCTCCAAATGCAAGAGTCCCAGAACTCATTCAGACACACAGATGTTAAAGAAAAAAGTACCATGGCTTTCAAGGTTTCCCTTGCAGAGAGGATCAGGATTCATAAAACAGAAAATTCCTTTCAGATCAAGGTTGGAAAGCAGAGGATGCCAAATACTGAAGAGCTGGGCCACCAGCTACATCATGACCAAGATCAGGAGAGTGATGCAAGTAGGCACAGAGCAGGGTGACAGGAGAAGTAAATGCTTCCCCACGTCGTCCTATGCATCCTACTGCATCCTAGTCGGAGTGCACTGCCAGGACAGAGCCCATGATTGTACAGCACTGAAGTTTCCCACAGGGATCCTTCATGGTCCCAGACGTGCTGCACAAGCTGATCCCAAACTGGGGAGAAATAACCCATGTTCTGCTACAGAGAGGCTTCCTCACAGAGTTGTGTGTAAGAAGCCCAAAACCACTCAGTGGCCTACTTACAAACTCTTTTCTCCCCAAAAGATAGACTCCTCTTTTCTTTCTGCCTATGCGCTATCTGCAACGTAACATCACCACAGATGCTGACAGAATTTTATCTCTCTCCTAAACTGATCAAAAGAAAAAAAATTATATATATATCTCTATATGTATATGTACATATACATATATATATATATATAAAAGAAAATATATCCCAACTAAGCCAAGATGTAGCAACTAAGTATGTGGGATGCCCTACAGAAGTGAAATGTAGTTTTTCCACAGTTTGGATCATCTGACAGTGTTATGCTGATCCGTTCTCAAAAATAATGTTTAAGATTTTTCCTTCAGGACACAAAATACATGCTACCAATACACAGTGGGCTCTACTTTGCACCCCTGCAAGTTGAAGCACTGTTATGGATATGCTCTGTAAGTAAGCCCTGTGCAGTCCCACAGAAAGAAAAAGACTGCACACCTAAAGCTGAGCAGATACTCAGAACTGCAATGGAGAAGGAAGACTAAAAATCAGCCATTTGCATCTTAAAAATTTGTAATTTCTATTTCATTAATCACCATTTTCTTTTCAAAAATACTGCTTCTCAGTGCTGGTGTAAGCCCTAAGTTTAGAGACGGGGAAAGAATTTCTATTCCTCTACAGTAAGAATTACAGAAGGAGTTTCTGCCTCCATTTCGCCTTTGGACCACATTTCACCCTGAATTTAACCACTTTGCTATACAGAATAGTTGATGTATAAGTAAGTGAATGAGATGAAAGGGGAAACTATGTTTTTGCTTGGAAACATGAACAGAACACAATGTTGAAAAACTAAGTACATAAACTGAATAGACTATCCTTTTGTGTTTGCTGAGGTACTTCACAAATGTAGTACAGGTGTATTATCCTTTTTGATTCATAAACTAGGCCACAAAAATTGCTTCCACAAACACTAAAATCACTTTATCGATCCTTCACAGTATGTGCCTAGATTTCCAGGTGGACTCTTAGCTACAGGGATCAATTAGATACTACAAATATCTTTAAACTTAACAAATTATCTGAACAGACAATGTTAACAAATAAAATAGGTTACCATTCGTTCATTTGTGTGAGCTATGTCTTTAAGGAGTAGGAAAGCGACTTTCAAGTTATTCTCAGAGGAACATTTCAGTATTTCTTCTCTGAATTTTGAGCTAAGCTATTTCTTTCTTTCACATTATTTTTGAAACTTTATAGAAGTTTTCTAAACTCTGCATGCTAATTAGATTCTAATCCTATTCACCAGATGTGGGCAGTCATCACTACTCTTCACAAGACTTGGGATTCAAAAAAAAAAAAAAAAAAAATCACAGTTGCTTCAGTTCCTCCTTGCAAAGGAGCACTCTTCAGCATTTTGCTCTTAACGACATATCAACCAGGCCAGAACTGAGTAGCACAGGTTACATTTCTACCTCATATTGAGTTTCTCCTCTCAATAGTTTTTGTATGACTTTTTGTTTATTTATGTTTGTGCCTAAATGCAACATCAAAAGCATGAACTATTTTCAGCTGCAAGAGCAGTACTTTAATTCTTACCATTTTATTTGACAATGCTCCTTTTTAGAGAGGATTTTACAGAGTGAGAGGCAAATGGAAATAGAGTTTTAAACGTGATTTGGTTAAGATTCACACTGCACTTAGGAAATACCCGTACAGTAGGGACACTAACTAGCAACTATGACATTACATTTAAACACTGGTACTCAATACTTACTAGTATCCTTCTGGAATTCTGCTCCTTTTAAGAAGTTTCATTCTTTCGCTTTCAAAATACCTATGATCTGCTAATACATGATCTGCCTGAAACCCCCTCTGACAAGCTCTACCAACACAGTCATATTTTTCCCACTTGCACTTTCACATCGTTTGAATGCATGCATTGTCAGCCTCCTCTGCCTCCACCTCTCCTTTCCTACATTATGTGCAGCACTCATTTGTTTCAGATTATAAAAAGAACTAGTGGATTCTGAAGCCACTAAAAAAAAGTTGCTGGCATATGGGATCTGCAGGAAATTTGATCTAGTAGGTGAAATAAGACTTAACTTTAGAACTGATAAATAGAAGTTTCAAATATTATTACTATAGAATAGGTTGCATTTTTCCTTTTAAAGTTATGCAGAAGAACTGTGGTCATTGCCCTTGCAGAAAAATGCAAGAAACCTGGAGGGTTTTTTTAGCATTGAGACAGATGGCCCTGGCTTCAAATATAGAAGACCTTCCTACACAAAACAGAGGTGCTGGCACATGATACGTGGGTGAAGGATATTCTGGATACTTGCCTGGGAATGTGTGTACCCAAGAGGTAAAATAGCAGGGTAAGAGAGAAAAAAGAAGATAAAAAAGCAAAAGAAAGCTAAGAAGGAAGAGGGACGAAGGAAGCACCAAAGCACTAGGCTCAGAAGGCATGGTGAAACATGTCAGTGACACAAGAAAATGCAAAAAGCATTACTTTCTGAGCAGATGGGGAGGGCATATGTACCTTTACATGGGGGTTCAGATTACTGCATTGATCACTATTTCTGAATACTAAATGGGGCTTGAGATTAAGAGCAAAGAAATGACTTTAGTTCAGATGCAGGAGGTGGCAGAGCCCTTCAGACAGCACTTCGAGTCCTGCCAGCAGGCAAGGTCACGCCAAACCCAGGGGGTTTCACCCCATAACCGGACCACTTCGGGATCCCCAACTGGAGACTCTCCCATCCAAGCAGCAACCCCCGGCAGTGCTGTTCTTGCTCACAGTCTTCCGCCCCTGTCGCCTGTCACAGCCGTGGGCTCACGGTCTTTGTCTCCCTCCTGAATAACTCCTGCTTTCAGCCTGTGCTTAATCCTCCAGGAAACCTCATTCTCCCAAGAAGAAGAGTGCTTCTGTACGTAATCTCCAGACAGCAGCTGTGACCCTGGCACCCAGAAAGGCGATCATTGTGCAGCACTGTGGTAGCAGGGGTGAACTTCCCCTCTCCCCCCGCCACTTATTTAAGGGCTGCTGGAAGCGCGCTGTCACTTTATGCGCACACACTGCCAGCAGTGATTTTCTCTGGCAGCTGTGGGGTACTTGTCCCTTCACCCTCATTGCAGGCTACCCTCAGAATCTGCACAACCATCTATTTTATTATTTTTTATTTTGCATTTTAAGGGACTGAACTTCCCACCTGCCAACAGAAGGAGCACTTGTTTTTTGCATTCGGTCCTCGAGGCTACTACAAAGTCACTGAAAAGTGACTTTGTCCATTTTTAATATCCAAAAATACAGAACAGCTGTGCTGTCTTGAAGTCCTTTTGTATATGAGTGGCTCTGAGAGAACACTAAATTCAAGGCTGCCAAAGCTCAGACCTGAACAGCCTGAAAAATTGCCTTTTTTTTTTTCTTTTTTATACTAGTTCTTAAGACACACTATACTACCAGCATGTCAGTGAAGCAACAGGTGTTACTTTAAGGCAGAAGAATTTGAACAACGTAATTCGTCATGGCAGGCTTATCAGCCTTTTAGTACACTCAGCTTTTATTATTCTGACACAAGGCAAACTTACGTAACAGCACAGCGCGTACTAATTTACAGGATAACAACATGGATGCTGAGTTTGGAACACTGCACTTTTGTTTCAGACTGTGGATATTTCCCATACTCCTAAGAAAGGCATATGCTGCGCAAACACTTTTAAAAGCATCCAAGTGGAATTCAATATATTGAAAGAAGCTAAAGTACTCTGGAGTGATTAACAAACATGCTTCAGCAGAACGGCACAAAAGGATAATCAAGAACTAAACCCAGAGAGATACTGAGACAACTAAAATCTCTCCAATTTCTTCTGCAATTGATCAGAAAAGCCCACTTGCCCACTGATGGTGTACAGACAGATGTAAGAGTGGTTCCAGATCACTGTCAAGTAACTACAAACCTTCCCATCTTCTAATGCAAATCCTCACTTTTGGAGGATTTAAGGGCTCCTGTTTGGAGACATGTGAGGATATATGCGGCCACAAAGCTGAAAAATATCACTTCTCTGACTCTTGGTTAATGTTTCTTCTTCACAGGCAGAAGCGTACTGGAAGCCATCCACCCAGAATGCTGGTCTCTGGCAGAGCAAGAGTCAGAAGAAAAATGGTATTAGAAAGACAGAGCTGTCTGAAATGGCAAAAATACCAGGTGAAAAATGATGTGACTTCTTAGTTTTCCAAAATTAGCCTGTTTGACTTACCCTTTATCCCAGAGGACAAATACAAAACACCTCAAGGGCAAAGAAATGCCTTTCTCCGCTAGCTCAATGGAATTTTTCCAGACTCTGCCTATGCAATCCAAGTCATCATCTCCCCACTGAGACAACATAACTCTGGTGAAAGGTAAATGGTGACCATTCATCTTAGCAAAACAGATCACAGCAAAACTATTTTCTTTCCTCTGGCCCTTCCCAAAGTCTCCTGTTCACTCCTTGAAACATTGTTGACATCAAAGTCCTCAACCAGAAAAGAAAAACACCTAAAAATCACTATCAGTACCTTCTCGAAGGCTGAGAGAGATTTCCAGGAGGAGTTTTGCACTGAGGTACTATTTGTCCGCCTTTAAAACACATTTTCCCTTCCCTCATTGGCTAGAAGTATACTTAACAGAGGTACATACACACACACATTCCTGCTAGCTATGGCATACATCTTCAGGACTAGCGGACCAGATGATGAAAGACACTTTGCTCCCACAGGCTGGAGAAAAGCTCTGAGCTGTAACTCCACATAGGTGAGCCATTCCCACTCGTGCCTGCTTCCCTTCTCTCTTTGAAAACAAACACTTGTACACTATCTGCCATGCTAGCGCCCACACACAGGTTGCCCTGAGTATCCGAACATTCATACCACAACCCAACCCTTCTACAGATGAGGTAAAGCCAACCAATTAACATTATGAGGACCCCATCCCATAGTGACAAAAGACTGCAGGCAGCAACATGCCATGAAAATTCACATATTATTACACCTGTTCATGTACAATCAGTGAGTATCAGTGCTACTTCAGGTGGTTGGCATCAGCGCTGCCTTCCTCATCAAGTGCTTCACAGTGAGTAAGCAGCTCTGGGGCAGATCTGTAATCTCTGCAGATGCTGTTTGCCTGCCTTCACCATGTCTACACAAATGAACATATGGCCTTCTAGCACAAGGCCAGCTTACACAGTCATTAATTAGATATAATTTCAGCCTGTTCGATGTATCTGATACAAAAATCTGTCCTCTGGCAGGAATGCTCTTGTGGTGCAGAAACTTTGTCTCTTTGTGAATTGACTTATCTGATGAGGAGAAGCAACAATTTTGCCTGTGATCAGGTAAATATCTGTTTATTACAAATGCAGGTACAGCAGTGTAAACACACCTGAACTTGCCAGTGGGTTTCTTCCCACTGTCTCTAGTTCTCACTACAAGTAGAAGATGGGCCCTCTCTCTCCATCCAGCCTGTGATACACAAGATGGTCTCCAAAAGCATCATCACAGCTCAGCAAGGCATTACAATGCCAGTAATTCAGTCCTGCTGGCAGGCTCAGAGAGCACTCACAAAACTCGTGGGAAAGCACATGGAATGATTCTGTATGCTGACATGCCTTTATAGCTCTATGTACCTAAGTAGACTTTGTGAATTGTTGCACTTCACCCATTTTTAAATGAATAATCAAGAAAGAGGATTAATTAAAGCTGAAGACTCAGAAAAGCTGGTATGAAAAATACATTTTTGGTAAAAGGTGGTAAATTTTTGTTCAGATTTTGCCGCATTGCTTCATTTTCTCACACAGCAGCACAAAACCACAGAAGGCACATATACAGCCGCAGACAGGACTGCTACTCAGAAGTAACCAGAGCACACAATGGCCCCAAAGAAGGAGAACTTTGAGCTGTGCTCTCCTGTTTCATCACGCACAGCACCACACAGGAGTTTGCAATGCAGCACTGCTTACAGAAAAGCATAGCAAATTCAAGAAGTTTGTAAGAACTTCCCAATAACTTATGAGGTGCAAACAGCCAGTTTATGAGGAGAGAGACCTGACCTACAGGCATGGCCTGGAGTTAATGTGGGAGAGGACCTTCTGTGTGAAATATGAGGAGTCTTCAGCAAAGCAAAGCAGGTACTTCACAGACAGAAGTGAGGATTTAACAACAACAACGGAAAAAGCATTTGAGAGATAGCATCCAATTGAATGATTAATCTTTGATGGTACTGAACTACTCCTGAATTACTATAAAATAATTTTTAAATTTCTCTTAGTAGTTCTTGATTATACACCAGTTACAGAACAAAGTACCCAAAAATAGTGGCCCTTCAAAATATGGTAATGGCTAGAGGTGCTTTTCTGTGGAAACAGATAGGCAGTAAGATCTTTCCTTTGGAACCTAGCTGGTTCACTGGTTTCTCCTTGAACCCTATAATGTTTGCACATGCTTATTTTTGGCTGAGCAAATAAACGTACTTGAAAGTGCATTGATACCCACTTTCATGTGAACCTTGGTGGCTTTCTTGAATTTTTTTCGTAGAGATGCAAGTCTCTCACAGAGCTGAACAGTCACAAATTATATATAACTATGATTATTATGATAGAAAATTAATCATAACTTCTCTGCTGTGTTTCATTGCAATGGATTATGTTTTAAGACTGACTTCCAGCAGATTCTCAATACTAGCAGAAAAGTTATATTTTAAACGTCTATGCTATACAAATAATGCTATGCTTATGTAGTATATTCATCCTTTCTCAATTCCTGATTTCCAATTGATTAGAATTTACTTAGCAGCCACTATTTTAATGCAATTCTACACTATCAGCTTGTGAAGTTGGAAATGGCTGACAGTTATCTCTGTTGACAAGCACTGGTATCTTCCTCATGCCTCTCTCCAGATGAGGCACCTTAAACCAGAAGCAAGACAGCATTCAGTGGTCTCCGTACAATCTAGGACTCCTTATTGTTACCTATTTTATGTTCATAGACTGCATCCTGATTTCTGCAAACTGAGGAATTCCAGATTTGTTTGATGTCTTTGCCGTCTCTACCCCTTTCTCACAAGGAAGCTGAGAAGAGTGACGACAAGAAGCTGGTAATGAAGAATCACTGAACATAGCTGATACTGACATGGAAGGCTCTAGAGAAAGATTAGGTACTTAGAGGCCTCAGCCTGTCCTACTAGGCAGGAGACAAACCACTGAACCAGCCCAACACCTGGTGATGCACTGCTGTAATAGGCCAGGGTGGCACAAGACAGGTAGTGGGACGAGACCGACTGCAGCATCAGAAGGTGACTTTCTTATTGGAATTTAACTGGAGGTAATATGTACCACATAAAGACCCACCCAGCTAGACTGAGTCTGGTACTACTTCCAGAACCCACAGGACACACACTTAAATGGTACTGCAGAGTCATGAAGAAAATGAAAAGATTTGGAATACCAGAGATTTCAGTTTCCCTCCCAATATTTCCATGGTCTGCATTTTGCAGCTCAAACCATGTGAACCTGCCATGAGGGGAATAAAGCTCCCAGGAGGTTGGGTTTGAGAAAAGCAGGCACTTAAATCAGCAGGAGATCAGCATCCATTTGGGTGTAAAGCGTAATAACATTCACACCTGACACTTGTGAAAGGGCACTAGTCCCAAACTGGCACAGTCTAAGTAAAGAGAAGAAAGGCTTGCTGGACAAAAGGAATGCAAACACAGACAAATTTCCCATCTCTAACCTTGGTGAGTCCAGCAGAAGCTACTCTCAAGCAGTGATGTCTAACAGCTTCAAATAAGTCACAACTGTCAGCAGAAAGAACTACATGATTTAGTGAGCTGCTTCTAAAACTTACCTGAAGAGTGAAACTTAACTGCACGCAAAAGCCTCCAAGATCTCGTCTTACCCTCTTCACAGGGCACTGATCTGGATTCTTGTCCTGTATTTTCTTTTGTTTTCTCTGGTGCCCAAACAAATGCCGTGCTAGAACAGATGATAATGTGCATCATCCCTTCCTGTGGTGAAAAGACTATGAAGCAAGCCCACATTTCCTTCCACTGCCAAAATCGCTTAGACATTCTGGCAACGCAGGACACATTCTTTATGTTATCTGGCAGCAAGTGTCTGACAGCTGTTCAGCAGCCTATCTGAAAAAAAACCTGATGGCCTCACTCCAGTTTCTGACAGACTTATTCCAGATCACAAAGCTTCCAGATTATAGCCCACAAGACTTCATCCAGTGAGTCCTCCATCATCTCATTGTCTTCTACTTTTCCTACAACGCTATGACATTTTTTCTGGAGAAAGACAGCTAATCTGGTATCTTGAAAGCCTTGGCCAGATAAGGAACCTAGTAAATTTATGGTTTAGTTCTTTCATAGATGAATCATCAGCATAATAAAGAGTATTACTTATTAGTAGTATGCATTTTGTGTTCCAGCTTCCAGACTCTGGAACTTGTTATGCCACTGCCTTATGAATCCAAACTCTGTCCACTGGTAGAAATATTCCCCCAGAGACTGACCTGCTCTTGGATCAAAGCAAAACCTCACTCCCTCACAGCTTTTCTGCAATTACTGTTCTCCTTGCAACTCGTGTGAATCAAACTCTTTCATGCAGTACTGAATCTTCATCACTGCTGTAACTGGGAATCAGCTGCATCCTTTCCTCAAGTGCTCTACACCAACAGCTCATGTTCCATTATCCATCACAAACTGTATGGGCCTCAAACTGTAATTCGTTCTTCTCTTGGATTGGGACCTACATTTGGGTTCTAGATGCAGTTTCTTTTTCATCTATATCAATACTCTATCTTCATCACCTACAGCTGGTTAAATTAATTAAAAACCAGATTATCTTTCTCCTCTATCCATGCACAGATTCCTCCACTTCAACAACTTCTTGAAGCCCAAACTTCTTGGATGTTTATGAAGACATTTTATGTCGTGTATAATTTACTCACGACAGCATTTCTTTACTGTTTAAATGGTGTGACCAAAATTTTCTTATGTATTCTTTTTCCTTATTGGTTAATAAGAATGCAACAGTCACCATTAATTAGACTGGTTGGACTATGCAGCTTGGGTACTTCAGGGACAGCTAATGTTAAAGAAGTTACCACTTCTAAAGGTGGTGGGAGAGACAAAAAAAATCCAGGGATTTCTTTTTGAGTCACAGCAAACAGCCACAAAGACTTTCATCTCAGCTCTGCAGTGTGACAGTTTTAAATGGCTTCTGCAACTTTGTACAGCGTAGAAGATACATCTCAACACTATTTGTCTGAGTTTTCAGAAAAAAAATTCTTCAGATCCATCTGAAAATAAAACACTCTGTCTTTCATGAAAACACTGTCTAGTGCTTCCTGAGGTCTGTACTCCCCCTTGTCACCAGGCGCCTTAGAAAACAAGTATTATGGACACCAGTATGAAAAATGCGACCAGAAATTAAATTGTCTTACCTATCTCCTTCCAGCCTAGACCACACACCTTACTGATACAGAATTTCTTTGATGTTTATGGCTCAGAATTTCTATAGACCTGCAACAGGGTAGCACTGACACATCTTAGTGTTAAAAGCTGAGATAACCTGAATTAATTAATTACTTCCGAATAGCAAGAAGGGAAACATAGAACAGAGAGTACATTTTCTGGAAACCATAATGATTTTCTGCTGAAATATTTAAACATAGTTAATGCCAAGGAATTTTCCCTTTCTGATCTGTTGGGTTGGGAAGTAATACATAATACCATGCCTTTTTGATCATCTTGAATCTCTCCAGCAACAGGCAATCAATAGCCTTTCCAACAACCACAGAGTAATCAAAAAGATTACAGAGGATTAAAACTGAATAGCCTTGATACTTTAAGTGTTTAGTTCAAGTCATGTGAAAATACAACATTTTTTGAAGCACATACTTACTTGAAAAAAGTCCTGGAGTTTTGCTGGGAGAAGACGTGTTAGAAAGCGCTGCTATTTGTTTTTCCCAGCATACAGGGACGAGTGGTATGAGACAGAATTCTTCTACATTGGTCCCAGCAAAGGGTCTATATTAGGGAAAGTAAAGCTATACAGTACTTTAAACTTATAGTTTCCACTCACCAACACATTTTTAAGCACACAATGAAAATCGAGGCTGGGCATACCTGTTCAGAGATAGTTCAGCATAATAGTCTTCACAGAGTGGCCAAGGAGCACTGTACACACCCTCCCCATCGATCCATGGCTGCAGGATAATATCCTGAACGAGCAGCAGCCTGCTGCACTGGACTCCTGACTCAAACTGCTCACCAGTTACCTGCTGCTGGAGACTTCTCACTTCCACCAAGACTATGCCCTCTCCATTTCCCTGCAGTTGTCAGCAATCATGCAGAAAATACAACTGTATAATAGCACAGCAAAGTCATCCAATACCATAGATATTGCACATACCAATGAAGATTAATATCACAGAATAATTTAGGTTGGGAGGGATTTCTGGTAGTTTCCAGTTCAATGCCCAGGCCAAAGCACAGTCAGTTACAGCAGATTGCTCATGGCTTTGTCCAGTTCTGCATTGAGTATCTCTAAGGATGTTCTCTGCCTCCCTGGACAATGTCTTCCAATGCTTAACCACCCTCACAGGGAAAAGAAAATATTTCCTTGGATCTCACTGGCAATTCTTGTGTTCTGGCTTGAGGACATGTTTTTATTATGTATCCCCAAGATGAGCCTGGCATCTTCTCCAAATCCTTCCAATTAGGGCATGAAAGATTATCTGCAACAACAACAACCAAAAAAACAAACAAAAAACCCAACAACAAACTTGTTTTCTTTCCCCTATTTAAACTATTTCTGCCAAATCTGAAACTGATGTACTTTTTAAAGCATTTTGCACTTTTTTTATGGAGGACCTGAAAAAATTTTGGGAAAAAAACACTTTGAGAAGATGTACAGAAAAGGCCTGTTGAAGGTCTTATTCTGCATATTCCATATTCACCAATTTCAAAAGAAAACTGACTACTCTGTATTAAAAAGAAAAGAAAGGAAAATCCTCCTTTGTTACTGCCAAAATCTTCAAGTCTTTAAAAAAAAAAAAAAAATCAAGGAAATCACATCCTGTAGTTCTAAAAGCGGCTGCAAGAATCAACACAGTATTTTTTCTCCAAGGAAGAAGAAAGTTAAGATTCCCATCAGGCAATCACGACTGAAACAATTCATCCACTTTGTGATTAAATGAAACTTTTAAAATGTACTCAAAAGCTACATTCATTGCTGTAAGGAAGAATGGCCTCCCTCATAATGAACGCTGAGACTAGCAGCCAGCTTACAGAGGTTTTATAATGGCCAGTTTTGGCTTCAGAGTAACTGGTAGTTTCATTTTGCATGTTGCATAGCAGATTCAGGGGCCTGCTGAGGCATTGAAGAACCGGACTCAAAAGTCTGCAGTTGAGGCTGGAATATGTTATTTTTATATTAAAGCAATATACTATAAACCTGAAATTCAGCTTTTATTTTAATTTTGTGTTTTGATAAGCACTAGAACTGGATTACTTAAGGCAATTTCAAATGCTATGTTTTAAATAAGTGAGATGTTTTAAGTAAGTGAGAAGAAAACTCCTGTCAACATCAAACTCATGATCCTGTTCCAGAGACCTCGTTTTCTCTTAATTATCAAGAAGGCATTGCATTAGTCAAAAGAGCATTAAATAAACAAAAACCCCCCTTTGTATTCTAATACTCAATATTTAATTTTGCCAGCCTCCTGGCTAGAACAATCTAATTAACCAAAGAATGAGTCAACTGGAACTGGGGATGGCTGGGAGTGGTGGATGAAGTATTCACAGTGACCTGTACAGTTTCCATACATTTTTCTCCAGCACACACTCATTATTGTCAGAGGTACAGTGGTAACACAGGAGGACGTGCCCAAACTAGATTCTCTCTAGCTTGTGTCGTTATTAACCACAAGCCAAGTCAGAAGGAAAGAGATGCAAGAACAAGCTGTACGAATTCATTTCATCTGAAATGAAGGGTGAAACACCACAATTTCACTGCAGTTCCCATGAAACCAAATCTGCTTTGATGAGTCTGATTTGATGCCCCTCATTCTTCCCTGCACTTTCTCTACAGGCATATCCAGCAACAGGGATTGCCACAGCCCTTCACGCATGACAGTCTCCCCTCCACTGGCCTGTATCTGCATTTGTGTTACTACTCCTTGTAGCACAGTAATAGAGACAAGCAAAACATTTGCCATTTTCTTTCCTCTGTAACTTAAATCTACTTTCTGGCTGCAGAAGCAAGTGCATGATAAACACATAAGCACCATAAAAACCCAAAGACTTAGGCATGATGAACTCGAGGGAAGAATGTGATTCTGCACTAGCATAAAGTACAGTATGCAATTACAATGACTACAAATATTTTATGTAGAAGATTTATTGGCAAACTTCCACAGGGCCTGTAATCCCTGGGACAATTTCCTGTGCTCTTATTAGAGGAAGATAACCTTTTGGCAATTGTTTGTATAAGATGACAGTAATTGCTCATGATAAAGAGCTTAATTAGTGGAAGATAAAGTATTACATTAAAGGAAGTGACAGCAGAATAGATTCTGTATCATTCTCATCTTTTTAATAGTTGATAAAACTAAGAAAGTATTATAATTGAAAAGAGCAGAAGAAAATATTTAACAAAACAGAGAATGGAGATTGCAAAAACACTTTCCAGACAGCTGCAGATAGCTGGACAGCACATTTGACTTTCCCTTGGGTTGTTTGTGGGTTTCTTATTGGAAATGGACGCAACTGTGATATACACAGATTTCTAATGAAATGTTGCAATGGAGTCCTTTGTTACCGTGTGACTGGGACACTGCATGACCACGTGCTTTGCTTTACTCAGAAAAGAAGCTTGAGGAATTTTAATCAAACACAATCGCAACACAACATACAGCGTGACCAAAAGTAATCTGTGACATCTTGTCTTAGACAAACGCCCTCCTAAAAATTAAGCAGGTTCTAGCCTTGGTCAAAAGAAACCCCAAGTCCTAAAACATGTGATAAACTGAGAGGCACAGAAATATGAGGATTATGAAGCATGAAGGCAAGGATAGGCAACAACAACTCCACGCCTGTAGGTGCTCTAAGTTGCCACAGCAACAGAGATAGGCTGGAGGAGGCAGAAAGCAGCAAGGAGATATCTAGGACTGCACTGCACCCTCGATCCTGCAGCTCGTACACATCACTAAGTGTTGGCAGCTCTGAGACATCTAAACTGCAGAAGGAAGACCACCAGGAGATATGCAGACAGACCCCAAGAATATCCACCCAATATTAAGTGGCCTTTGCACTGGCTTGAGTTCTGCAAGTACCAGCTCCTGGATTGATTTCTAGACACTTTTACCCATCAAAAGCAAAACACAGGCTTAAGAAACAGGGCACTGAACAGCATACCTCAGCCAGCAGTTAAGTGCTGATCCCAGCTCTGCCTCAGGTCAAGCTTTTCCTAGCAAACCATACCAGTTTTTACATGGGTGCTGTCAGGAGCACACTCACCCTGGAGGAAAAGAAGCTGCACCAGAGCAACATCCCAAGCTCTCCCTCAACAAGGAAGACCAAGACAGATGCTTTAAACATAGGCATCTACCAGGCAGTCAGAGACAGAACACAAATAAAGTCACAGCTTGCCACGTTCTGGACTGCCCCTTAATTACATGTTAACAGCACACACTAATGAAAGAAACACTTAGAGCTCAATTCTTTTTCAGCTACTTGCAACTGCTGCTCCAGGGTAGAAAAACAGAGTAAAGCCAATCCATGTTTGGAAGCAGAAGACCTAGGTTTAAACAAAAACATACAACCACATTGTTCATTTGGTGGTGGGGAAAAATTTAGGAAGAAAAACTCTCTTCAAAAACAAGAGGGAAAGTCAGGAACAGCAAAAGGCTAACTCATCCCAGAACAGGAGATGACATGTGTAAGAGCTCCCCACAGCTGATGACTACCTGCACAGCCGGCAAAGAGAGTGCAACCGGGAAACAGGGAAAAGCAACAAACTTCAGGGAAGTGAAGTCATAACCATGCAGCTGAGCTCTGTTTTTCATGATTTAGATCCTGAATTGGCAAGGTGCAAAAGCACAAGAACAGAACTTGGACACTTAGGTCAGGCATGTGCATACACTTCAGCAGTGTAGTCTATGCAGTAGTTTATGTAACACTTAATCACAAATAGAAATACCACCACATTCACTACAACACTTATCTGGTTGACAGAAAAATCCACCTGGGTACGCCTAGGGGTAGAAGATGCAGACAAAGGTCCCTTCCTGGGTCCCACTAAGAAGAGGCCCACCTGGCTGCCCTGAAGCACCCATCACTCCATGTCTAAGCAGGAGCGTGCTGCTCCCCCAGCTCTGCCACTGCAACCCCTGCAGGCACCAGGAGCTCAGACGAGCAGCTGAGCAGAGCATAACAAACATCCGGGTGCTGGGATGTGGCCCGTGTACAGGGTCCACATCTGCCTCTGCCCAAAGGGAATAAGCATTTCATGGAAGCATTGTCTCCAGATGTAAAACTAGTTTCTAAAGCCAAAGAGAACCCGGAAATGTATCTCTCTGCTTGGCCTGGCCTCAGAGCCTAATGCGAGACACTCATGGCAAACCTGGGCTCGTGCCAGCAGCAGTTTGAACGTGGAGCTTTCTTCTTCCTTTACATAGCAACTGGCTTGAGGTTTACATTCATGATCCTAAGCACGCACAGACCCAAAAAAGTAACAAGGAAACCTAGTTAAGGAAGGTGGTAGAAAGAACTGGAATCCCATCCCTCTTCCCATATGGAGTCACCAGGTCTCTGAGAAAACTAAGGCAATCATGCAAGCCTTGAGACAACACTTGTATGGAGCACAGAAACAACGCTGTCAAAGGGCCAAACCCAAGCCCAGGCGAGTCCTGTAAGGGTACTAAAAGCTAATTTTGCAAACCTGTGAAAAACTTGAAGGTCTAGCAAGATTTTGATCTACAACCAACAAAATAAATCCTGCTCATCTCTGTGTGTCAGTAAGGGCAACCAGTCATATAAAGCACAATATTGTGTATGTGGACAGCTAATTTTCATTCAGCTGCTTTCTTCCAACTAAATATACTTTTTTGTTCACTGGAAACCATCCAGAAAACACGTCATAGATGAGCACTGTTACTAGAAATCACAAGAATAAGTTACTTCTGAAATACAGGATAAACATTTCCAGGCTGGTTATAGCACACATGTATGTACATGTACACTATACGGAGAAATTATTTGTTCAGGGGCTAACCAGAAATAATAATAATATCTATGCACCACTGAGCTGGACTGAGCACTTCCAATCCCCCACTTTTCTTCTCCTCCAGCCGAGAATCTGTTCAGAGCAGTTCACTGACAGGGATCCCAGTTGAAAAAGCTCTTTCCTCTTTGTAGTGCATCCTTAAGCACTACCCTTGAATCACACTCTCTAAAAGGCTTTGCCAGCTCAGAGGCAAACCAGGCAGCACAGGACAGCGACATCCTCAGTCTGCATATGACATCAGCTGGGTAACATATGGCCTCAATGTGAAAAGCCAGCAGCGCAGAAATTACTTGCACCATCTCCTGTGCACCTGAAGAATTTGCAAGTTGGGCTCCTGTGAATGTACCTCCCTTGGCAGGAACTTTGAAACAAAGCTAAAGGAGGGTGCAGAGATGGTTTCACAAGCCCCGCTTGCCTAATTGGAAACACAAGCATATTTTTCTTAGCAACTGACATCTCAAGAGACTCGCTGCTTTGTGAAGTACAAAGCATGTGTGCAGGGAAATTAGAGGTCTCTTATATGACCTTTATGTCTTTCATAATCATTCCAGGGAAAAAAAATGTGTCAGCCCTTGGCACATCAGGTGTCCTTTTTCTGACTAATATGGGATGTCTGCTTTGCTTTCTTTTTACAACTGAAAATCATCATCTTTCCAAGCAATAGTGACAATTTTTTCAGTCCCAGTATCTTGTACCTTTAGTGTCTACAGTGGTAAAGCAATGGCAGGTAAGTCATGGAAGTATTAAATCCATTGCTACCCCCAGCCCAAAACAGTCAACTGAGCTCGGCTGTCCTCCTCAAAAACTTTAAACCAGCATTTTAAATTAACATGAATCATCATAAGTTATACTGTGCTATTTGTCACAAGCGCTACCACATTTCTTTTTGAAACATTGCCCTGTAAACTGCAAATGATTGAATGAAGTATTTTACATGCACAACTCCCAGTCTTAGATTAACACTTAATGGCCACACTCCTCCACTGTTCATATACTGTGTGTGAGGGAATGCCTGTCATAAAATGGTCCACACTTCAGGCAAAGCATAAATAAAATAGCTGTAAATTTAAATTATGTTCTAACTGTGCAATTTAAGATGGGTTGTTTACGAGCATTCACTGAAGAAATAGGCCATGGTTTTAAATACTGAAAAAAACAGAGAGATCCGCTTAAGAAACATATTTGCCTTATTTTAAGGTCAGCATTTAAATATCTGCATCTGGTAAACATTTTATTTCCATGGTACAGCATATGAAACACTAAAGAAAGATCCAGTTGCTATTTTAATTCACTTCTGGGCTTTAAAATATGGCCCTATTTTGACACAATAATATGTAGCCACATATGTTAAGAAAATCATTAGCAATGCTAAGGAAGTATTTCTATGGCTCTAAAGCAATAGTTGAAGCTCTTCAAAGCAGGTAAAACCTGTAATACACTGAGCTGTTTATCTTTACATAATATTATTAGAGTAATTTATAACATTACATAAAATCATTATAATAATCTATAATATTTTTCAGTAGCTACCATTCAATTTAACCACCATCCACCCTTAGTTTAATCCTGTAGAGGACAAAACTCTTGAACTCCTTGATACCTGAGTCAAACTATTCACGTGGGCCACCATGATCTATTGCTTTCATCACTATAATATTCCACTCTTCCGGAGACAACAGCGAGCACAGCTGCAGTCCTGCAAGTCCTTTGACTTACTCCAGCAGAGACTGGGACTTCCACAGACAGCGGGTAAGTGATACCTCCACCTCAGGTACTCTCAGCATCACTTGAGAAGACCAAACCACCCAGGAAGCAGATGAGTGGCGGGAATGTGCACTATCAGGGACTGAGAAGTTAGGCTGCTGGGAGATCACTGAGTGTTATTCACACTTGCTCTGGTCCCTGCTGTTCCTTGCCAGGCCCCCCAAGCCAGCTGACACTGCACTAGCGGCACAGCCTGAGCTGGCACCAGCACAGGGTGTTGGCTCCAGAGCTACACCTGCTCAGAGGCAAGCAGGGTATGAGAGGCCTTTGCACACAAGTGAGGTCTGCATGCACACACCTGGGGGACTGAAACACCCTGGCATCCCTGTGCTGGACATCTGCTTCTTGAAACCATAAGGAAGACATGTCACTGTTCAGCCATTTGTTCCTCAAGTTAGGAGAGGAGGAGGTGAGCTATCTTCACTTTCCTTACATTAACTTAGCACTTTTATAATGCAGCAAGTCAATACAGGACACAGAACATTACCATGTGCAAATGTGGCTCACACTGTTGAGTAATACCGCTATTTTAAACCCTCTGCTGCTAAGCAACACTGACAGTATGGTTGGAACATTTTGGAAATACCGAATGCTTCAATTCTTCCCCCCCCACACACGTGTAAAAAAGCTGTTCCCACACTGCACATACATCCAGAAGCTATTCAAAGATGGGGGCTTCAGTTTTTGACAGGTTAATTCTCCTCAGCATTGCAAGGACCCTGGTCATATTTGTGCAGAAGCAGCTCCTTAAGAGATAAAAACATGTGGCCTCTTGGTTTGTATTTAAGCACCCCAAAGGCACAATTCCTAGAAAGCTCAGCCATCAGCTTCTTGTACTGGATACTCACAGCTAATAAGGAAATGGAAAAAAATTTACCAGTTCCCTTAATTCAATAACAACCCCCAAGCCTGAGATCCTTTCCAAATATCATACTTACCTGAACTGTCTAAAACAGGGCAGTTTATGTCCCTTCCTGTAAGAGCTAGAAGGGTATTTGTGACAAGCACTACAACCCAAAGAGTAATTGCTGACAGCTAACATGAAAAATTTCCAATGCTTGCAGAGCAACAAGGACAGAGGAGAGCATGGGGAAAGCATAACATTTAGTATCTTAAGAGGAAGACTTGGTGAAAGACTTTAGTGAAACTGCATTTACTACACTGAAGAACACTTATTTTAAACCTTTCTATTTACTTACACTTGAGTAGGAGAAGGAGTGAAAGCGAGCTTGGAACTCTCTTGCCCAGGGGCTGCCAGCACTTAGTCCCTTAAAACTAATCTCACTTTGTGGAGAAATTTTGCATTTTTCTGTACCAAGAAAGCACTGCAAAATGGCCCATTAATTGGGTTTCCTCTCGGATAGATTGTTTCACAAGGCTTGACCATGTTTTCTCAGGCAGAAGTGTACCTCTGAGATACGACTGATTGAGGAAATGTTGCCCAGTTCTGACAGAATATACTTCAAACTTTTCATAAGCTTACTCCTCTCATTGTTATTCTAATTTATTCCAGAGTACTTCATTTTGCCACAGACATTAGTGAGGTTACATATACTCATGCCTCTTCTACTATTAATTCTATGGCATTTTTCATTTCATGTATATTTACCTGTCTATTAACCTACATGGATGATTTCATAGCTAATCATTTCTACCAACACGCTTTTAGACATTTGTGACTTCAACCCTGAAGATGTAGGTGGTTGGAAAGACTTGCTTGTCTTCCTCCTCCCTCCTGTGATCTAAAATTAAAATGATGTGACCAGGACAACATGCCTCATATCCTACACTTCTTTGACAGACAGCACAGGTCTAGACCCAATTTCCACAGAAAAAGTGAATCACTGAAGAACGACAAGGCAAAGCTTCTCTTAAGTAAGCACATTACAGCCTCCTGGGGAGAGAGCAAGTAAAGACAGATGTAGAACACACATTTGGGTATCAAATAGGTACCGTTAAGTAAGATGCTTTGGAAAAAATTACATTGTTTATCTTCTAGTTAACTGGAACAGACCCTAATTCAGTCAGACGGGAACTGCAGTACTTGTAGGATTACGCAGCAGCTGAAAGAGGTCTTCTTGCCTACAGAAAAGGCATTTAGGATAGAGTCTCTTTGGACCATTCTCTGCTTATTCCCAAATAAGATCCAGCACTTTCTGCAATCAGCAGGAGCAGGTAATGCTAATCCCATCATGTATGTCTCTCTGATCTGCAAGACAACTGTATCAATGATCAAATGATGTAGAACACTGTTCAAGCACAGTGGCCTTCAACCTGCAGTATTTAAAATCCCTCTGCAGTTATCGAAGGCAGCTCTTTTTTCTCATTTCATCATGACAAACTGCAAAACAAGAGACTACAGTATGACTAATGAAGCCCTCAATTCCCATCTGCCAACACAAGTCAGTCAGTGTTTCACCTGCTCGCCCCCAGCCCTTTGCACTCTGGAGTGTCCGTTGAGCCCTGCACCGCATCCGCCTCAAAACAGGATGGCAGCACACGCCACACGGCCAAATCTTCCTGGCAGGGCACTGGACACTCTCCCTTGCTTATACTGTTAAACAAAAGGGTATTTCTGATAGTTCTCTCTTCTCTTGTCCCACTGTCAATTTCCCTGGCTGTAAATCACAAAGACCATAAAGAGTTCATCTTCATTTCCATGTCCAATATCAAGGTTTACCTTCAGGACTGCTAGGTATGAGACAGGCACAGATCATTAGTTAGTATGTAATTTAATGATTTGCTTGCAATTTTTCTGTTTTCATTAGAAATCTCTTTTTTTACATTAAAACCATCAATGTAAAAAAAAAAAAAGAAAAAAGAAAAAGGCAGCTTCTTTCTGAAGCATTTCCTGCCAAATTTAAGGATGAAAAATTGAGCAATTAATTTAGCTATGCTTAAAACAATGTACCCTCAAGGTCCAAACTATTGAAAGGGGGAGACAGAGTGGGAGTGATGCAGCTCATTCTCCTCTGCCTGTTTCAGTTATCACTGAAGGACCTGATTTGCGAGCCCAGTAAGTCAAAATGATCCTCATTTCCTCTGTTCCCTCTCCCTTTTCCTCAGTTTGTTAGCAGTGGGTCACACCAAATCTGAAATCAAGCACTGCTGCAATTTTGCTGACAGAATCCAACAGATACTCAATAACAGCAGGACAAAAATCGACTGAAGGTACCAAGAACGGGAATCCACAGCCATTTTGATGCAAGTTTGCTGCACTTGGTGAAAAATTAGTTTGCAAAAATGCAAACTATCTGCCCACCCTGCAGCTCTGCTGAGTGAGGGCATTCTTGTTCTGCTGAGAAGCAGCCATAAACTGTCAGCTGTCACGATCAGCAAAGGTATTACTGCATTAGCACCTCCAATGCTCAATTAGGGAGAAGGCTTCTGCTGCGCGAGGTGAAGAAAGCAGACTGCTGTCATCCCAGAGTGAATTCTCTGCTGTACAGACAAGTTGCAGAAGCTGAACCAAACAAAAAACCAAAACCAAACAGATGGGAGGGAATATCCCTTGACTAAATGGACAAAGCAATAGTGAAACCAGGGCACATTTTATCAAAATCTGAGACTTCAAATGTTCGAGATCATCGCCTGATGGGGAAATGGGTATTTAGCTAAATATCACCTTTCCAGACAGGGAGCTCTTCCTACATACACATGGCAGAAGAACCAGAAGGTCTGTGCAAAACAAAATGCACAATGAAAGTCAGCAGAATTGTCTGAGTAACAATCCAGCACGTGTCAGAATACCTTGTTTCACAGAATATTCTAAGTTATAAGGGACCCACATGTATCATCCAAGTCCTGGTCTTAGCCCTGCACAAGACAGCCCCAAGAATCACACCATGAGACTGTGATGCCTGAGAGCACTGTCCAAGCAATTCATGTGCTCTGTCAGGCTTGGTGCCGTGACCACTTCCCAGGGGAGCCCATTCCAGTGCTCAAACACTCCCTGAATTAAAAACATTTTTCTAACATCCAACCTAAACCTCCCCTGACAGAGCTTTACTCATGCTCTTAGGTCCTGTCACTGGTCACCAGAGAGAACAGATTGGTGCCTGCCCCTCTGCTTCCCCTCGTGAGGAAGCTGTAGACTCCCCTCAATCTTTTCTTCTCCACACTGATCAGACCAAGCAAACCTTAGCCATCCCCTCCAGACCCTTCACTATGCATAAAAATGGTTCACATGCATGAAAAACATGCATTGTTCACATACATAAAAAAGGAGAAACAATTAAATAAATTTTTGTGCTTTTGGGAACATACTTAGTAATAATTCAGCAGCAAGTTAGCTAAGAGCAGGAAAAAGTTGGCGCTGTACCACCATAAATCCCACTAGTGCCCGCACAGGATACCACAATTAGGGAAGGGATTGTTTTTTCCATTCATCATTTCCTGTTCACAACAATGCAAAGAGCTCAGTGGTGAGAAAATGGTGCTAATAATTCCAAGGTTGTGGATTTGATCCCTGTTGGCCTATTCACTTAAGAGTTGGACTCGATGATCCTTGTGGGTCTCTTCCAACCCAGAATATTCTGTGATTCTGTGAAATAAGTAGTGGCTGCCCAATGCTGGCATAGAAAAAGTCAATAGGAACACACTAGTCATACTGTCATGAAGATGCAAAGGACAAGCGAAAGACAATGGCGGTCATTCATTTTCTAAAATGACGTGTCGCTGCAAGACTTTTGGGCAGTGCTTCTCTTAACAGAATGCAGCAAATATGATTGAATACCCATCCCCCTGCCTCTTTCACTTGATTTTCCAAATGGAACAAACAACAAATGTTAGGCAGCATCACCCATCCTCCAAAAACTCTTCCAAAAGCACCTGGTTATAGAGAATGATGCCTGGACTCTCAAATTCTGATGCATCATAAGCAAATCTGTCACAGAAAAAGAAAATATTCTTCCTATGAAACAGGGAACAATTTGTTTCCATAGCAGCAAGGACAGTGATGAGCAACTCAGGCAAACAGCTTGAGAATTATTAGGAGCACAACGTGGATCAGATGATTTACATACAACATAAATAGTGCAGAAGGTGACGAGAACAAGCAATAGCCTTTGAAGTACGAGAATGATAGAGCCAATCATCAGATCTAGACTTGTCTCTTTCCCTTTCATCCCTGCACAGAGTCAGGAGAAAACTGTCAGCGCAGATGGATGAACAGCACTGGAGGAGATAGGATGGCACCTCTGAGTCATAATGCTATAATCCCAAAGCACCCTTGCAACAGCCAATATCTGCATGAGAACAGCAGCAAATTTAACAATTTTCAAAGTCAGGTGTAACCTTCGTTTAATCTACGCTCTGCAACACTGTCAACCATTACCTGAAACAGTCTGACAGACATTGTACTACTCTGCTTGTGGAAGCTGCACATCAAAACCAACATCCATTCAAAGCTCCTTTTCATCAGTGAAACAAGTGTTATCCACCCTCAGCTTTGAGGGCACTGACACTTAAGTTCAACATGACACAAACCCATGAGGTGAACCCAAGGCTCATTCGTCCTTAGCACAGAATTTCACACCCTCCCTCCTCCTGTTCTCTCATAAATGCCCTAGGTTACTAGAGGATCCCACTTTAATATTGTTGTGACTTGGCTCTTTAAAACCTTGAACTAGGATTTTGGTTCCAAAACTAGCTGAACCAGACATACTGACTGTCAACCAGCTGCAACAGTTTCTGAAACAGGACATTTGCTAAAAAACCCCGAATTCCACAACACTTAAAGCACAAAAAGTTACATATCAGCTAAACACTTCTACCCTGTGATAGAAAATTAAACTCCCTGCAAAGTTTTTCTACCTAAATTCACTTCGTTTATCATTAATGCTGAAAATTGCTAACAGGCACATTTTGAGAGCAATATTGCTAAAGCCATTATGACACTGCAACCTTGAAGGCACCTTGAAGACTGAGTAGCATTGCAGCTATGCTAGGACTAATCCACTTAAGAAAATCAAGATGAAATTCCTCGCTTGACATTTCTGAGAACAAGGTGACAGAGTTTTAACAAACTCGTCACTGAAGATGCTCTAAGTCAACTCAGAAAGTTTTCATGGAGATTATATCCAGTCTCCAGCACAGATTGTATCCACACAGCCTCATGCAAACATCTAACTGAAAAAATTAGTGGAGCAACTGGGTGGACAAAGTTATTTTCTTTTATGTGAAGCAGCAAAACATTCTGCTATCCCCTTCAGGTTTCTCAACCCCACAGCACACAAGAAGAAACCTCCCCTCAACTAAAGAGCACTAGGCCCAAGACAAGCTTTGAAAGAAGCTAGACCTGGTATCTTCCTCTTTGGGGAATTATCTTTTGCAGCCATCAACTAGTCTTGAAATAATAGCATGGGAAAATAAGCACTATCCATCCCCTAGGAAATAAACATCTCCATATGTATACACAGAAAAAATATCCATAGCATGATGTTTGTGGGAACACAGGAAGAGGAATTTCATGTTGCTTAAAAACATAAGTAATGATGCCCAGCTGTGTCAGATCAATAACCTGGTATTCTGACTCAGTGACAAAAGCAGATGTTAGAAAGTGAGTCTGGCCATTTTTTGCATTTCTTTCCTCTTATACTCCCTGAGGGTTTGGAATTGCTATATTAAAGCTGTTAGTGGGTATGTGGAACTTATTGCTGAAATTTTCCCTGAAATCCTGAATCCTTTCCTACCCGTAAATTACAGCCTTTCAGAATTAACCCCCACCATGACAGATCTTACAGAGCTTGTACAGCAGCACACAAGTTTCAGTGACTCAAAAAAGCCCCCAAACAAGGCACAGGCAGGTATCAGCAACTCATTCATACCTATAATGAATTTTGCTATCTCTGTCTTTCAAAGGGAGGAGAGCCCTTCTTTAAGTTAATTCAGCTCCTGTTTGCTCATTTGGAAGCACTTGAGGTTGAATGCTATTAAAAATTACTGAAGCCAAGCCAGAGTGCACTGGGGATCCTGGCAGAAGAACGCAGGCGCGTCTCTTTTCCTTTCTAAATGGCAGGAAGGCCCTTTCCAGGAAGGAATAATTTTACATTTCATTGCTCTATTTCAGCCCTCGATTTTTGTACTTGTTCCTCCTAACTTCACACTGTTAGGCCACGTTTCATTGCTTCCACAGTCTCACAGCACTGCAAGGGACTGAGAGGCCACCACCAGCGTATCACACAGCCAAGCTCAGCCACCTGAGCTTGCCATAGCTCTGAAGAAGCTGCGACCACCATGTTCAGCCACAGCCAGTTCTTCTTCTCTCAGACATATTCATGTAAAGTAAGGCTGTTGATTTCCATGCAAAGATTCCATATATTGAAGTGAAGTTCCCACCCTTGTGTTCCATGGAGAAGGCTGCCCACACAGCATGCAAGCTGTTTAAAAGATCCCTGTGCCAGTTTGGTTTGCTGTCTAGCCAGGAAATGCTTCTGCCTCCCCCTGCTCAAAGGACATCAGTGTTATTCAAGTGCAGCAAGTGCAGCCATTATTCCAGTTGAAAGGAATAAAACGTCACCCTTTGAGGATACACACTGCGGGAAAGCTTTGGGGTGAGAAGAAAAGACCCGGGGAAAAAAAAACCCCAAGTGCCTAAAGAGTATAGTACTCTTTGATCCACAGAGAAGGATCTTGCTAAGGACTGGATCTGTTTAAAGGGCTGCATAAGTAAGCTGAGACCTTTCCTAAGCTCAATATGGAAGCACTGCAGTGTTATTGCAGTGCCAGCAGACCACGGTAAGCAAGCAGCATGTGACACTGACTTCACAGAAACCTCTTCTCGTGGCAAATGTTAGCTGAGTTTTGATGTACCTGGCGAGCCCAAGGAGGCAGGGTCTTACACATTTAAATCTCAAACACTTAAACACAAGCTGATAAAGCACTGCCTGCGTTAGCCTGACGTAGTAGCTCCAGATCAAGGGTACCCTCACACCCACTGGCGATGCCCTCTTTCAAAACATGCCTAAATAGACTCAGGCTAAAAGCTAAGGACAGAAGCAGCCAGAAGGAGCTTACGGATCACTTGAACTTGTCAAGGAAAGCTCCTTGGTTGCTCTTAGGCCAACAATGCCCTTGTGGCCAAAATGGGTTGGATTAAATTGAAGCACATCAGTCAAGGGGCCAGTCCCTTCAGGCACTCTTGACAGCCAGCACTGCCAGAGCACGGCAGTATGGCAGAGCTCCCTCCTGCCACCCCACACGGTTACAGAGAGAGAGTCTCCTCAGCTACAAGGCTAAAGTTAGCTGGTAACATGGAAACGTGTTCTCACTACCCACATCCCCAGATGTCAGATTAATTTAAATACATTTAACCATATTCAAAATCTATGCGTTGCCAGGAAAACAAGTGCACTAATTTGTGCCTGTGAGAAATTCAACTGACAAATCCAGAAGCAACACAGAAATGATAAACAGGTTAGATAGTGGAAATAATCATGCATTTAGCCTTGGCTGTAATTTGTTAATACAAGGCTTTTAGCAAGCAAAAAACGTTTGCACCGAGACCTAGAAAATGAAGCACTGCCAAAGAGATCAGCTGCTAGAAGCAACACTGCCATCTCATGATTTTGTCTCAAGTCTTGTGATATTCAGTGCTTCTAACAGGGCTTCAGCTTTTCAACTGTTAAAGATGAACTGTAAGTTGCTTAAAACGAAACACAAACCCAAATTTTCTAGCCTGCTTTTTTTTTCTGATAAAAAGCCTAGATATGTTACCGTCAAATACTGATCAAGAGGCAAAATTGATGAACTCAAAGCACATCATTCAAAACCAAACCATGTGCTTTTGGGTCATGACTTCCCAACAGACTGACTTCCTGCACCAGACTGCCATCCTCATGAGCTAGATAAGCATAGCAGCTCAGTTCACAGACAGATCTGAGAAGCTCTGACCCCCTGCTCTAACAGCTCGAGTCAACTTTTGGGCATCCAAGGGAAAAAAAAAACCAAACCACCAAAGATAGGAGCCCACACCTTCCTTGGACTGCAACTGCCAGAAGGGACCAGAACATCCCAGAACTTGGAAACTTTTTTAGTTCCTAGAAAAAACTAAACACACCTGATGGACAAGCCATCCACAGATCCCCTCTCACCCACTGACAATTTACTGGCAAAAGGTTACAAACAGGTCCTAGTTTGATGTTCACAAGCATGTGAAGAGTCATTCAAACCTGAAGCAAGAAGGCCTTTTGCTGCCCACAGCAATGCCTTGCTCTTCAGCTGAGAAGGGTGGTGACACAACCTGGACACCAACTCCTCTCAGGGATGTTTCTTGCCCCAGCTCCAAGTTCTCTCACCATGCTTCCCCTGGCATGCAAACCCATTGACTTGCTTTCTGTGGCCTAGCAGCAGCTGTACTCACATCAATGCAAAGCATCCTCTCAGTGATACATGCTCAAGGCCTCTCTTGATTTTATCAATTTTATTTCATCCACGACAGCTGGAAGGCTTCTTAATGACCTGTGGGATCAAATTATTCTGGAATGGCAGGAACATGTTAGGCCAGAGAGCAGGTACTCCTGATCCAAAGGACCAAGGAGCACACAGGACAGAGCACCCCGACTCCCCCAGCTGGCTCACCCCAGCGGGCCTGCAGCTGCAACCCAGCACCAAGGCTGGCAGGAGCTGCCTTGAGGCTCAAGACGAGTTTCTCCCAGGCCACATCTGCTCTTGGAGGCAACAAACCCATACTGGTCAGCAGAGGAAAAGTCAGCTTTGAGAGCTGCACTCTTGGTGGTAGGGCTTGATTCAAAGGGGCACAACAGCAGATGAGCTAGAAGAGCTTTTCTCACCTTCCCTCTCCCTAACTTCACTTAACAAGGAGAGATCAGCTGGGCTTGCAACTTTTTTCCCTTGCAGAGGAACACCAGTAGAGGCCACCACAAACCCAACTGAGCAGGTTTTCAGTCATACAGGCAGGTGTGTGGGTTCACCCACACCAAGTAGAAAAGGGACTGGAGACAGGATCAGGGCTTTAATTATGTTTTGACCAGTGTTTGAACAAGCAAGCTTCATCACTGGCAGCCTTCAGAATCTCTTCATGTATTATTCAGTTTTGTTTTAACTTCTCTCTTCAGCCTGAAGTTCATTATTATATTCAGACGAACACAAGTGATAAAACAGTAAACAATATGACAGTATTTCCTGGGCATCACATAAAGTGCTGTGGCATTTAGCAAACAGAAATCCCAGTGAATCTTCACTTAGAGGCTGGGGTTAAGCTGTCATCCCTACATCCTCTTGCAGCTCACAATAAAGCCTCATCTACTGATGTCAAATCCCATTTCTGATGGGAGAAACTAATAGAGGCCAGCTGTTTCTCCTGTTTTCTCCCCATTTAAGTCATCACCTCAAATGCCTATGTATACAGAGCCCCCATCCCTGTACTCATTGCCTCCTTAGAACAACTACTGGATGATGAAAGTACATAGAAAACATGCAAGAGGCCACATCTGTACCCCCAAATAAAATTCTTTCAATTTAAGAGTTCTAATTTGTCACTGGACTAACAAACGCAGCTCAAGCCAAGATTTATTTCAGCGCTTATACACACCAACATAAACTCCACTCTGAATTGGATTAAGCTTTTGCTTAATCCAAAAGAAGCTTTCATTAAAAAGCCATTTTTTATTTCCTGAGCCGGAAGACTCTCAGGCAACAACATTTAGAACTTCTGTAGGCAGTCTGCACTGTTCACCTCATTAATATACTTTTTAAAGAAACCATAAAACCACAAATCCTCAAGCTAGGCTCTCCGGCAGTGTTTCTGGATCTTGGATGGGGATGCTTACCAGAACCAACAGGTCCTTTCAAGCCCAAGCAGCAGAAATACCTCTCTTTGCCCCTTGCACTCCTTAAAAATGACAACAGCAGCTTCAAGCAAGGCCAGATTAAAATCCCCTACTCTGGTTCAAGCAGAAGCATTTCCTTGCAGATGTTGTGGAGACTAACCCAGGCATGAAGAGGTGCTCAGGTCTGGGCTGGGTGCACAGTCACAAGCCCCAGCTATTGCAAAGCAAGCCCACCTTTCCAACTCACCTACAGGCAGTGCTTGGACTGGATAGGCAAGAATAAACAAACTGTAACAAACTACTGCTCCCAGCTGCTTCTAAGGCATTCTTCTCTGTCTAGTTATGTGTTATTGAGCATTATGGGTCACTAATAGACCATCACAGATTAAGGCCATGTAAATCAAAGTAAGAGTGATCGACAGGAAGAAGGAGTACACATGCTTCTTCCCAACTGCTTATGCTATATATTAGTTACTGAACACACCGGTGAGTTAACAGATATCTTCATTTTTTAGACTCTGATAGACCTCCCTCTGTCACTAGATTGATAGTCTGTAAAGAAAAGAAAGAAGCATGACAAAAGATTTTGAGTGTCTGAAAGGTTTCTGCCAAGAGGATCAGAGCATAACATCCTCCCTATTCACCCGGGACAGACAGTGCAGTTGGCTTAAAATGATGATAAAAAGAAATTTAGACTGGTTATTAGGAAACTGTGAGGAGGCAGTGATTGCGGGAAGAGGAATAATGGAAAAAACAAAGACAAATGCCCACCCCAGGTGTAAGGACCAGAACAGGTCACCTAGAGGTGCCCACCTTGGCAGTGCCTGGAAGTTTCCCAGAATGAGTGACACAAATATGTGCTGGAATTGCACAGAGTCTGCAAGAAGCTGGAGCAGAACCAAGGGGATGATAGACATCAGTGTGTTTTCTCCTGGTGACACGACTACCAGATTTAATTCACCTTTTTTTGTTTTAAAGTGCTTTCACCTACAGCCATGTATCTATTAGAGAGCTGACAGAAGATTAGCACTTAAAGGAAATGCATTCACCAGAGGTGAATGGCAATCTAAGACATTTCAAAGGTCTGAAGAAAGAAGCTCTTAGCCTCAACAGTTCACCCCTGCCCCATCTTATGACTTGAACTGCCATCTTGACAACACCTCCTACCTTTCAAAGAGAAGCAAAGACCCATTCAAAGGCATTTGACAGAGTTTTAGGAACAGGGACATTGCAATTTCCTTTTTGATCCAAAGAGTCAGAGGGAATAAAGGCTTTCTCCACCAATTTCAGCTACCCAGATACCTTGTACTGGATGGTGCATGATAGAAAAGGGATATTCCTTTGGTATTTTATTGTTCAGCTGTAAAGAACAGTATTTTGAAAGCCTAAAAATTATTTCTCGACAGGTCAGTAAAATAAGGTCGATCATGCTGGGGTTTTTATTGACTCGAGAATAGTACAACTCAGCTCTCTTTTTTCCTTGTTTTATGCTCATATATGCTAATCCTTTAAAATGAAATTTTATAGAAGTTACTTTTCTTTTTTAACTATGACGTTAAAGAAATGGTACCATAAGGCTCTGGATAATGCATAATAGCTTTTATCCACAGATTTTTGGCATCTCTGTCCTTAAAGTTGTCACAGAAAGCAATAGAAAATATAAAAAAACCCCAGGAATTTCTGAAAATCTTTTATAGTTCATTAGTGACCAGATCTTTCCAGTGTCTCCTAAGACTTATGCAATTCTTTCCACACACTGCTATTGGCTGCACTCCACAAATGTAACTATTCAACATACATATTTGCTCTGTTTGGTCATCAGTTTCTTAAAAGTAATTTTTCCATTCAGAAAAAGTCCAGTTATGAACCTATAGTATAATAACCTTAATCACACAACAGTGGCAAATTTCAACGACAGTTGGCCTAAAACCCAAAGATATATTATAGTCACACCTTGACAAGAAGTTAAAACCCAGTCTCGGTGGTTCAAAACACTCAGTGGCGCTCTTCTGTATGTCAGAAAACACTTCAATGAGTGTCTGTGGAAACACTTCAAAAATCTGTACAGCTCTTAATCCAGTAACAAGGAATAATAATTTTAAATATTTTATGTGCGTCTATGAAATCAGTTACATCACACAATTCATACATGGACATAGTTGAAGAGTTGGGCAATTCTCTGGTGACACAGAGGATCGAGGTGCACCACAGCTCCTTGGTTTCTCCCCCTAGTAGGTAGCTAATGTGCCTAATGAGAGACTGCTGGCACTGAGAACTTTGATACAGGAGATCCTTTATGTGATTGAGCAGGGAGAACAAGCTCCCAGCTACCAATCAGCATTGTAGTAGGCATCCTGTTTATTTTTCTTTTCTTTTTCTGTTTAATTGAAACACAAGAGTAACTGATTATTCAAAGTGGCAGAAAATTTTTTAAAAAACTTAGCTTAAACACAATACTTTTTCAAATGGGGGAAAATGCTTAACACTGACTGTACTATTTATTCTGGCTTCTTAAAATAGTGACTTGATCCTTGAGCAGAGATGGTCACAGGTAAAGCAATTACTTTGATTAGATAATGTATAGAGAAATGATTAAAATTTCATCAACCCTTTAAAACAAATGTTTGCTATTTCAAGGTGAAAATGGAAAATTGTCTTGGTGTTGACTGATGCCATTTCCATTGTCCATCTACGGTTGCCTAGTTTCAGCATTATGCAGTGATCACGTGAATGCATTCTCCAAACTGCTCTGATGTGTTATGTAACGCTTAAACAACAAGCACTTGGACTGAATCTTCCGTTAATTAAGTATTTGAAGGTCTTGGCCATCAACAAAAAATAGTAACAGGCTCTAAGTCTGTATGATAAGGGGGGAGGAGACACCAAATGTGTACAAAATGAGGGCTGAAACTTGACTTCATTGCAGTCTTCATCTCACATCAGGTCATTGCAAAAAGTTATGTATGACAAGTTATATATGACTACAAGGTCACATAGAGCTATTAAGAGTTATAGGAACATATTCCCATTGATATTTAGCATCTATTTAGCATTTATTTAAAATCTGAATTGTGTCTTTTTCACCTATGGGGTGGTGACAAATCACAGAATTTCCCTGTGAAATTTGGCAGTAGTTCGACAGACCAGTTGTCTGACAGGACCTTCTCAAGTAACTGATAATAAACCTACAAAGTCTTTTTCATGCCAAGGATTTCTCTCCCACAGTTATGTGTCCATATTTCCCTGAAGGGGATGCAGGAGAAATGGGGGAAGAAACAGGACCATACACACCTCACAAACGTGTGTTATGAACTGTGCAAATTAAGCCAGAGTCATTCAGAAGGGGCCTCGGGAGGTGAGCAAGTCCAATCTCTTGCTTACAAAAGGGACAGTTTCAAAGTCAGACTAGGTTGCCTTGACCAGTTGAGTTTTGAAAATATCCAAAATCAGTTTCCACAACCTGAATGACTTCCAAGCACTTAACCACTCTCACTACAGTTTTTTCTCCTTACGTCCAATAAAAAATTTTCTTTTATTGCAACAAGTGACAACTGTCCCCTGTCCCTGTAGTGTGCACATATAAGAAGTATTTACCTCCACTTTCTCACACACGTCCATTATGATTTGGGGATTAGACTGGCCCCCCAGCCTTCTTTCTTCCCTCTGACTCCTCATACACTCTGGTCCCCTAAATATTTTACTGGATTTCTGCTGGATTTCCCTCTCTGATCTCTCGATAGAGCAGTTACAAAGAAGTGACAGATCAAGGAGCAAAAGTCATTATTAATCTGCTTTGAACATTTTAGTGGCTTTCACACTGACAGAACAGAGAAGCACCAACAAATCTTTCTCCAAATAAGCAGTGATCATAACAAAGTACCCCAAAAGGCGTGCTCTTCTTTTCCTGCAACAGTGAGGTTTGTCAATGCCTTCAGTCTCATTGACCTCTCGCTAAGAGCCACCACACTTGTCGAAAATCTTCTACCATAACAGAGAAAAAAAATAATTCTAATTGCACTGTAAAAACAACCAAGAGCCTTCAAGACAGCATTTGGGTAAAAATCAAACTTGCTGGATGTGAACAGTTGACTTCTTTTTATTATGAGCTGTAACAGACACCGAGCAAGTTCAGCAGGAATTCACATAAAAAATTCCAGCAAATCTAACATATGCATTTCATGTTAAGATAGAAGGACCACAATACTAGATAAACAGTCTGACTGTATAGAAGAGATTTTTTATATTTACATGTGTGTATATAGGTGCCAGTACACATATGTGCACTAAGCATTTTCACATGCTTAGAAGAGGGAAAACCCTAAGACTGTGTTCAGACTGATTTTACAGGAGTAGTAATCTCTTGCAAATAAATACAATTTAACTGTCCAATCCACAACTCAGCTCCATAAAGCCACCTAAGAAACAGCATTCTTCCTCCCTCCCAATAAACAAAACATGATCTTCCACACTGGTTCTTCTCTTCACATGAACCACCTCACTATCAAGAGTCTGCAAAAAGCATGAGGCTTCAAATTGACCAATGGCAAATGACAATCCTGTAGCAGTCATTTACAGTTTAAGAGTAAAATACCTTTGAGTGATGTACTTAGCAAGTGCATTTTAATGATCTTAAGTTAGCAGTGTGCTAACTTAGCTAAATTAAGTTAGCAAAGAGAACACACAAGAGTGTATAATGCTAAAGATATCATAGTCAATGCACTCATGCTGTTTTGAGGCAGAGGCAAAATGCCTGTACAACAGAAATAACTCTCACACAGGTAGAAAGGTTGTCAAGAGATTACAGAGCACTGTAATTCATGTCCAGAGAGGAATTCAAATATGCAGCTTCCACCATCTACTGTGCCATCAGTTTGGCTCATGAGGGTACAAAGCAAATGCCTCTGTTTCCACTTCATGGGTTTCTGCTTCAGCTATCCATCTTCCCAGTGGTACAACCAATAAAGAGTTAGGTGGCTTCCTCTTTGCTGGAACTGAATAAGGTATTTTGCAAAGTCATTTTACAAAGCAGAATAAAATGGAGAGGGTTTCAAGATAAGACTTAGAGATAATTGCAGCAAGTTCTTCTCTGCAGCCCAAGCAAAAAGGAGCAATACTGTACAAAAATTCAGGTCAGGTGACAAACAGCCAGTTATCATCACCCACACCTCCCAAGGTCTCTCAGACTGTCTAACACTTAGCACCTGTTTTGACTGGTCCTGGAAACATCACCTTTTTTGAGCATACTATCCCAAGAAGTGCTGAAGCAGCAAAGTGGTAACAGCTTGCACCAGCTGGTTCTAGCAACGATGCAGATACAAGTTGCTGGGGGGAGGTGGGACGAAAAGCATTCTCAACCAGTCAGCTGAGAACTGAAGAAGGAAAGAAAGTCCAACAACTCACTGTAAAAGACACTGTACATTAAAATACCCAGAACATTTACACCTCCATAGCATAGGTACCTGTAAGTGTTCAAGTTCTTTGCTCAAATTTAATGAATAAATGATACTTCTCTCTTACAATGATTTATAACCAAATTGATCATTATTAATGAAATTGATCATTATTAATGAAAAACAAAGTAGACTCATCCTCTTAGAAACTGCAAAAGGTAAAACAGGTACAGCCTTAACATCTTCACTCAGAGAAGATGCAAGAGGCAAAGACACTACCAGTGACAAGGTCAAAAGGTGAGCAGAGATAAAGATGCAACTGTGGCCAAAAGGCATCCTCCATTTCTCCTCCTGCACTTATTACTTAGAAAGAAATACCAAGATCTAAGCCTGCAAGGGAAAATAAATACTTTCAGTTTATTATTTTAAGTCTTGAAAATGAAACTGCTGAATATGAGCATCACTGAGATCCATGCAAGATCAGTAATTATCTTTGCACACGCCCCCCTCTGAAAAATGGCCTTACTAATCAAAACACATCCAAGTGAAATTCTATGAGAAAAAAAATCTAATTTTGCCTGTCCTGAATCAATTTCTGACTCTACCAGACAGTGAAAGTCTCTTTTCCTAGCTTTATTTTAAGAGTATTAAAACAGATTACAAAAACGTTCCTCAAGTGCAGGACAGAGAATTTGCTGCTACTCATAGGCGAAAGTTCAATTTCTCATTTTTCTCAATGTCTACAACTGCCAAACGGTATGCAAATCAAATTTCCACTTCAGTTTATTGCTTTAATTACACAATCTGTATCTTCAGCTTACGTAACAATTATAGACTTGGTAAGCAGATGCAAAAACTAACACACAAGCTGTAGGACGTCAGACTTTGGGCAAGTGGCAGAAGAAGGGGAAGAAACAAATCAGGATCCAGTGTATTGCCATAAATCATTTTCACAAAGAAAGCATTTATCTGAAACTGAGTAATTTAGTGTGGTGCCTGTCTGCTTTCCAGCTGCAAATTAAACTCTAGCACAGAAAAGAATGTACTAAACCTGTTCCAAAATGACCAGATGTGCACACTCAAACACCATTCACACCACTCTGGTGAACAGCTGGAGCCAAGTTTTGACAAGGGCAACACTGCAGTTTAGTAGTGACAGACAATATCATGTGAATTGTAACTACATGACATGCTTCAGCCAAAAACAAACAAAAAGCTAGGGACACTGCAGGGATCCTTTCAATAGCCAGGGAACACTAATGCTAAATTCAACAGGCAAAATCAGCACTGACCTCTTAAAACAACACATGGAGACTGAACAGCTGGGGAGCAAAAAACCCTAACAATTACTACTTAGACGAAGAGACAAGTGCACTTCTGACACATCTCCCAGTTATCCTCCCTTGCCGCTCCTCTTGTCCCACATCGTGGTGTAGCCTCAGAGCACACACACTGACTTTCTTTTTAGTGCAACTAAACCCAAGCATGTGCTCCAGGAGCACACAAAGCACCCCAACCAGAGCTAATTTGACATGACCCTTTACCCATCAGTAAAACGTTCAGCAAGGACACTGGGACCTTATCAACAGCCGTTTCACTGTACAGAACCAACCCTAATGACCCACACTAGCGAGGACATAGCCACCTCTGGCTGCACCTACTGGTGCAGACCTGGACCTTCTGCAGCAGACCCACAGCTCCCACCAGGCCCAGCAAGAGATGAGGGTTTCACCTGCTGGGCTGCAACAAGCCGTGGTATGTATCCATTTTGACAAAAAATATCATAGAGTCATAGAATAGTTTGGGTTGGAAGGGACCTTAAAGCTAAATTAGTTCCAACCTCACTGCTGTGGACAGGGACACCATCCACTAGACCAGGTTGCTCAGAGCTCCAGTCTGGCCTTAAACACTTCCAGGGATGGGGCATCCACAGCTTGCTCTGGGCAGCCCATTCCAGTGCCTCACCACCATCACAGTAAAGAATTTTTTCTAGTATCTAACCTAAACCAACTCTAAGTTTGAAGCCATTCCCTCTTGTACTGTCACTACATGCCTTGTAAATAGTCTCTCTCCATCTTTCTTGTAGGCTCCCTTCAGGTATTGGAAGGCCACAATTAGGTCACCCCAAAGCCTTCTTGTTACCAGGCTGAACAAACCCAGTTCTCTCAGCCTTTTTCACAGCAGAGCTGCTCCATCCCTGTGATCAACTTGGTGGCCCTTCTACCTGAATAAGCTCTCTAGGACCTCAGAAGCTGTGCTACAGCCTATTCAACACCACCATTTTAGCATCACTTGATTGTTTTACTTGTTCAGGAAGTCTGCTCTGCCAAACCAAAACACAATTTAAAGGGAGAACTACAGAAACAAATTCAAATCAAAAAAAGCATCAAAGAGCTAAAAGGCCAGGGTGAAATGAGTCACAATAACTTGACTCCCTTGTGATGTAACTTTTACCTTCTGATTTTTTTATACTTCACATGCACCCTTTCCTTGGCACAGATACTACTCTGAACCCTGATCAGCTATTCAAGCACGGCTGGGGAGCTATGGTGGGTGGAGAGGGATGTACCACAAAAGAAAATTAAAAACTAAATAAAATACTTCCTTTAGCTTTCCTCATAAGCAAAACTGCCCCTGGAACTTTGAAAACCTATGCTGAGGTTTACACAGATTTATCACCTACGTGATTATTGTGTGCAGCATATACCCAAGCAGCTTATGCTTTCAGTTAGGTTTCAAAGAAAGACAAATCAGATTAGCAGCAGTCACTAGCTAAGCACCTAGAATTAGAGACGACTCAAATGACTTTTTGTTTTTAAACTCTCATTTTCCTGCTCATTTTATTTATTTGCTAACCCAGTTGCTTAGAGAGAGTAATTCAGATTTGGGAAAAAACCCCCAATCACAGCCACCACCTTCATCCATGGGGCCAGGAAGTGCTTCCCAGAGCTGGCCCTGCACACCCCCTGCCAGAAGCAGTACACTGCCAGGCTGCACCAGACGGCCCAAGTACAAGTTCTCCAACCTCACCAGCCCTGCAGGACTCCTCGGGATGCTGCTGGAGGCAGCCAGGCGAGGCCATGCCTGCCCTGGTGCCTACAGCTCACCCTCACTGCAGAGAGAGGGAGGGACGAGTATGAGCTCCCCAGTCCCCCCACCTCCTCAGAAGGGCTCCCCACCTCTCCAGCTTCCCTCAGATGTGTACCTTCTCACGCAGACTTGTGCCAAAACAAGTGTGGATTGCTGGTAGCACGTGGGAGATCACGTGCAAGTTTAAAATACAGCATACACATGGTCAAGAGTGATCAGATGCACCTATTTCTGCTTACTAGCTACACACGTGCTGGCAGATTTGGTATAGCGTTTAGTTAACTGATAAATACTGAGGGTGTTGGAGTGCATTAAAATGATGGGCTCTTCATTCAAACCAAGTATGACTTTAAACTGATTTATTATTTATCCTCCATCTTTTAATAAATTGAAAAACTTAGATTATGCATCTTCTTAAAATAGACCTGCGTATTGTATGCATGACAAAACCACGTGCAAAGTTACCATAAAAGTTATCTATAGCTTAGCCAACATGTTTCAAACGGTCACTGGAGATTCAACTGAAAAATAAACATGCAAAGCAATAGCAGAAGACTTTCAGGGGGAACAGTCACTGCTGAGGTCTCAGTACCCAGGCACTTTCAGAAGAGAGGAGGTGACTTCAAACCAACTCTAACCTGATCCCATGAACTGAGCAACCCTCAATGGTGGAAACCTCCCAAGTGCCCTCCTGGAGGGCAAATTTCAGTCCATTTTCATCCAAAAGGAAACCAGGTCATGGACTCCAGGACTGCTCTGAGATTTGAACCAAAGCACAGTGCACAAGGATAAACGAGATTTGCTCCAGAGCCTCATTGCTGGGTCAAAAATAAAATGCAAATGCAGAAAACACCCGCCATCTGTTATGGCCATTTACTTGACTATGGATTTCCCTTTGCTCTCTACACTGAAAATATTTGAGCTTATACATTCCTCTGGTACAATTTTTACTGTGAAGTAATTTTGCCTGCAGTTCAAAAGAATTACGAAAATTCAGTTCAGCTTCACAGCTCTCAGTTTTCAGCTTTGTCTGGTGACTCCAGCTCCCATGAGTTTAGCCCAGCTGGGGAGCACAGAGGGCCACCTCCTCGTTATCGCCCTCGCTCATTAAAGGATTGGCTTATTTGCACACTTGTTCATGATTCCCTCCTCTTTGGAGTGCAGTACTGGGTGCAGCTACTGCAATGCAGTTGATTTTAGGAATATATCCTCATTTAAGTCTGAAATTTTCTCTGTGGGGAGGCTGAAATAACACATTGCATTAAATGTACCAGACAAGCATTTTTTCAGCTGAGTAAAAATAATACTTTAATGATTATTTGCAGTCAATCACACTGCTTGACCAAAGTAAAACAGGGTACCAGGGGGTCAGAAGGGGTTCTTCAACTACTGTTTTGTCAATAAGCGTATCAACAGTAGAATAGTACTTTTCTTTATGGGTAACTGTCTTTCAGGTCATCAGATAAATACTTTCAGAGATCTCTTTCAAGAATAATAATCCTTTGAGCTTGACACTTCCATTTATTTATCCTTCAGGAAATTAAGAAAAGCAGCACAAACGGTAATATTTAATAAAATACTGTTTTAACATGTACCTTAAACCTGTCAAACCCTGATTTAGCTATTATGCCCAATAATAATCTATATTCCTCACCACAGCATATGTTCAATTGCATACTCAAAAAAAGAATCCCAGGATTAATTAGGTTGAAAAAGACCTCTGAGATCACAGACTTCAACTATGAACACCACCCTGTGAACCAGACCATGGCACTGAGTGCCATGTCCAGTCTTTCCTTAAACATCTCCAGGGACGGTGACTCCACCACTCCCTGGGCAGTCCATTCCAATGCCTAACAAATCTTTCCATGCAGAAACTGCTCCTGATGTCCAACTTGAACCTCCGCTGGCATAGCCTGAGGCTTTGAACTCTCGTCCTGTCACTGGTTGCCTGGCAGAAGAGGCCGCCCCTCATCCGGCTACAAGCTCCTTTCAGGTGGTTGTAGAGAGCAGTAAGGTCTCCCCTGAGCCTCCTTTTTTCCAGGCTGAACACTCCCAGCTCCCTCAATCACTCCTCATATGCCTCACTCTCTAGAGCCTTCATCAGCTTCAGAGCCCTTTGCTGAAAGAACATGTGAGTGTCAAATGTTCACATGCTCATGCCTGGGTACAAAGTCCTGGTAAATGAGCATTCAAACATTCTGATGAAAACTGAGCTGCATTCTGTACAAAAAGTTGTGTTGCATCTACATTGTTCCTAATGTTAAAAAAAAAATTAAAATTATACATGGGTAATCAGATACTTAGGAGTGTGACTAACTTAAAAAGTATGTCCAGCTCTCCAGCTCTTTTGACAAAATTGACAGTTGTTCTAGCATACATCTTTTCTGCCCTTTTCATCCCTTCTTTCTTCCCCATTTTCACCCTAACAGATGCTTTTATTCTGTTTTGGTTTTTTTTTGTTTCTCCTCCTCTCTTCAGCGGCAGCACTGGGGGAAGGGAGGGAGGGAGGAAGCGTAGGGTGCTAATGCACAAAGCAGTGCTTGTTAAAAACTGACATATCCAGGCAATTCGCCAGATTTAATTCCAAAGACCCTGCTTGTGATTCGATGCTAAAGCGGAATATAGCATTGTTCTATCTGTCTGTAGGACACGGTGTCTTCTGTGGAAGAGGAGTTCAAAACAAAAGGACAAAAAACAGCTTGACACTCCCCCCGGCCTCCAAACACACACTTCATTCCAGAAAATACCATATTCATTGGCCTTCAGAGTTGTTAGAAATAAATCAAGCAGAAAAAAAAAGGGATTATCTCACAAACATGATGAAAAAACATTATTCAAGTTCACAGCGGACATGGAAAAAGCCAAAAAAAGTAAAATTCTGCTGCTTTTATTAGATCTGCTGCATTCAACCTTTGGATTTGGACCTTTTTGCAGTGAAAACTGTTGATGAAGAAGAGATATCAGAGTCTGGCCTGAAAATACCATGGTGACCTGCGTCCTTGAGAAATGTAAAGCATTGACACAGCTTCCCAAACTCTTCTGAGCCAGACTGTGAATTCCATATTAATTTCAGGAGGAATCACTACGTAAGGCTAGAGGAGAGGCTGTTCAGGTGAGAAAGTGCTCATACATGTAAATCAGTGGCTCTAAAGCCAAGATTGAGATTATTTTATGAAATGAGGGAGGGAGAAAGACAAAGAGGAATTAGCTGCACTTAAAATTGTAATGAGTAATAGTCACATATACTTTCCCTCTCACAATTTGCCATGTAGCCCAATTTGTCCCAACAGATGTTTTAACAGTGGAAAGAAGTACTAAATTGTGAAATGGGCACAACATGAGTTTAAATTCCAGATGATTTATGCCACATTGCATTACTAGCATTATGTATCCAAAATAAAATGCATATACTGACATCTACAGCAGTAATAATATATTGAACTACATACAGAAGTTGTGTGAAGAGATAAATCAAGACTTAACTGACAGGGTCCCAAGCACAAATTTTAACTCACTTCCCATTTAGACAATTTTTTTTCTTTATTAACCTCATGTGCTAGAAGTGCTTCTTTTCCCATGACTTTCCACTTTTCCATGTGCAGCCTTTCCCATCTCTACTGTAATCCCCCTGCTCATCACCCGCTCCCTCACCTCTTTAACCCAGGTCACTCAGTCACCAGTGGAGCAGGGACTAGGGCCTCACAGCAGATGTACCTCTTCCTGCCCCAGCTGCGAGGTCTCTCCCTTCATTTGAATGACCACTGACAGAGTACACTAACTTTACTTGCAGAGCACAAGGAAAAACTCATCTTTAAAACGGGTAAACAAAGAGGAAGGGGCTGCATGTCTCAAGACCAGGAAAGAGTAGAAGAGCTTCTCCATTCAAGAGTAGCCAAGCATATGAACTCCAGGAAATGCAGCTTATCTTTTCAAAACCCTAAACCCTGTCAGCCAGCTCTTCTCAGTCACATAGCAGAGGCTGAGGTCCCTCCACTGTCTGGATGACCATGGAAGTCAGCCTCCCCATGTAAACACAGAAAGCAATGACAGGCTGGGACATGCTTCATATTTCTGAAGCTCCAGAGGTGGCAGAACCCCAGAGAATTTCAAATCAAAATTCTGAAGTGGCAGTGGACTTCTCCAGGGTTTTTTCTTGCTTACTTTTTGGGGGTTGTTTTGTCATTTTGTTTGGGGATTTTTGCGTCTCCTCTAAAACGATAAAAACTTCTAAGTCTTTCATGTTTAGACAAGCACACATAGAAAGATAGGGAGAAAAGTGCCATGAGAATGCTGGAAGAAAACTAAACTGCAGGAAAAATCTGCCCTTGGTTTCTTAAAGACAAGGCAATGACTTTTCCTCAGCTACAGCTCCTTTTGTCTTCCAATCTTCTGCTTTATCGTTGCAACAGAAGAAACCAAAGGGATGGGATTTATGAGCCTTTTTAGACATCACTCTTTTGGAGAGTGCAAACACACACACTAGCTGATAATGCTAAGAATAAGCATTAATCAAATCTGCGACTCTAAGTCGCATGTTTTCCACAAAAAAATTTCTTCAGCATCACCATCCATTTAGACACTGAAGCATTTTGAAGACAATAATTACCCATAAAGCACCTTGAATATGTAAACAAATGAAAGAGAAATGGGCCAAAAAATGCAATTCACTTGCTCAAAGCCACAAACCTAAGAAACAGGTACAGCTATGACTTCAAATTCAGGTAGATCACATGAGGCTGGTGGGTACAGCATATTGCCTTAATGAACAGCTTAGCATTTTGCTAAGTCAATATGCTTGTTCTTATTAAAAAACGCTCTTGGGAAGAGTCTCAAGAACATTTTAATCAGACAGCACTTTCTGTAGTCAAAAACATAATTCTTTCTCAATAATGCTAATGTGCAAAACTGACATTAAAAAGCAAGAGGGACTGAAAGGGCTTTACAGTAACCCTACAAATTATTCAACTGCTACATAAGACTGTGTTCCACAAAGTTCAATACATGTAAAATACACTGATCCCTCTCACTGCCCTTTAGGACACGCTGCGCTTAACAATTTCAGCTCTGAGGAAAACTTTCATGTTGTCTTCTTAGTCTAGTAAAGTTATACACTCGTATTTAGTGTCACATTTAATGAAGGCTAAACATCACGACAAACAAACCACCTTGCAGCTCCTGTGTTCCAAATCCTAACCAACCTGGCTGTTAAGAAATCAAGCTTTTTGGAAGGCCAAGAGTTAAGAGAGCTGTTGCACATGAAGTGTTCATTTAAAGAGGTCATAAGTTCTGCATCCTCAAGCATTTTCTTAAATACCCCATTTTGTAACAAGGCACTTATTTCCCAATCTGTCACACAAAATGACTTAGACGTTCTTCAGTAAGTCTACTGGACTCATAAAACAGACTGACTTGTGTAACTTTGATAAGATGGTGCACTCTAAAATATTATTTGCTGTTGCTACAGCACAGGTAGCTCTCAGATTAGACAGCCCCTTCACACACTGCTGGGCCAACATTTCACGCAGAGGAAAAACTCAGTAGACTGGGCCACCATTGATAAACAAACCCATGAAACAGTCCCTGCTTTTAAACAGTTAACACCCTAGGCTTCTGTTCTACATGAGCACACTCACATACCAAGTCTTTTCTCACATGTTTAACTGTTGTATGGATACAGGCATACAAGGTATGACAGCTAAATGACTCAACAGCAGACACTGAGAAAGCCCCACTTACAGAAGCACAAGGTGACATGTCTCAGCTATTTTTCTTTTATAACCACGTAGATGGTAGGTATGCAACAGAAGAATCTATTTCTGACCATTCAGACACTTAGGGAAGAGATATCATCAATAAAACTGAAGGAAGTTGCTTACCGTTGTCTTCTCAAAGGATACATTTCTGGCAATACAAAGGTATCACAAAGTTTTTTATTTTCAAGAAACTGAACAGTCACTACAAAGCAACACGGCTGCATTTATAGTACCACTTTATTTTAAAAAGGCACAGTTTCTGCCACCTAGCTGCTACATGTAGGTTTAAGTATGCTTATATCTAAAAGAGTTTCTGCATTTCAGAGATGAAAATTTATTCACAATATAATGCAGTTTTGAAATAGTGTGTGTATTACAGCATTCATTGATAACATTAGATGCACGTATAAGGGGAGCTATCTATAGAAGAATTACTACCCAGGAAGGCTGCAGTAGAAGTAATTGCTAGCACTTCATTACTGAAAAACTAACTCACATTTGGGGGTGTCTCTGCGTTTTTACAAAAGACTGAAAAATGCAACTCAGAAAAGCCTGCTCTCCTGCAGTCCTGGCAATCAATACAGCACTTCCCAACACATACGTGACTGTTAGAAGCCCTGCTTTTAATTAATGTATTTTGCAACTATGAAACAGCATAAAATTTGAAATTATACTACAATCTCCACCACAGACCAAGTTTTTTCTTATTACAATTGATTGCTGGATAGAAAAAAGTGGTAACAATCAGAGTTACAAAAATAAAGTGTTGTGGGGTTCGGGGGCGGGGGGAAGTTTCAAGTCAAAGTTTGTATGCACGTTGCCACATTACTAGCCTGAAACATCTGTTAGGGGTCAGTAGCCATGCTTTCACAAATAATTTCTCTACATAAGCTTAATCATTTGTATCAAAATTGCATTGTACTTCATTTCCATGGTGGTGATCTTCAATCACATTTCCAAGATTGTGCTCATAGCATAAATCATGTTTTGTGGATTTCATTATAATCAGAAAATGTTTCCTGGATGATCACATACCAATGCGTATTTCTGTAATTACTTACCTGAAAAATGAAGCTAAGGAAGTCTTTCATTTGGTCTTTACCACAATGTTTCAGTCAAATAAAAATTATTCCAAGTCATGCTTTATACACCACTCCAAACCTTTTTTTTTTTGCTTCTAAGTCTAACACAAAATATGACTTTTCCTGTCCATTAAAGCAAGCAGGCATTTGCAATAGTAATAAATCACTACTGCAAAGTCTCAAATCAGCTAAATTCTGCCTGCTGTGCACGGGTGTTTTCCGACGTCTTTTAATACAAGCATGCACAGAGAGACCCTGTGCGAGCAGACTCCTTGTATGTTCTCCTGCCGAGTACACCAAGTATTGCCTCTCAGGCTCACAAGGCTGTTTGGTGGTGCATCTAAGGAGAGACATCTATCAGTGCATTTCTGAACTGGGACAAATTTTCATATTAATAAGGATGTGACGCTAACAGATTGTACCCTGAAACACAACTCTCCTCTGAGAATCAGTTATTTAAATAAATGTGCATTTGGTTTCGTGTTCTACCATATTTGGGTTTTTGGTTTTTTGGTTATTTTCAATATGCATTTTATACTTCTACTTGCACCCACTGCCTCTCTGCAGCTTGCCATATAATGGGAGAGGCCAACACTGAGCATGATGAGAAGAGAGCTAGTCCAGGCCTTCCAGAGAGGAGTTATCCACTTCAAAGCAGTCTTCATTCCTTTAAAATTATTTGGCTTTGGAAGTGTCAGAGGAGTCATCCACTGCCATAATATTTTGTAGAAAACCACCCCCTAAAAATAATTACTGCTTTTATTTTTAAGCTCTTCACCCAAAGCAAGGCAAAAGCAAGTTAACTCTCCTGTTCCTTGCAACAGTAAAGCAACAGCAGTCTACATCTTCCTCATGAAGGAAAGCGCTGAGGCAGGCTCTGATCTCTCCTCTCTGGTGACTGATGATAGGACCCGAGGGAACAGCACGCAGTTGTGTCAGGGAAAGTTTAGACAGGATATTAGGAACAAGTTTTTCACCCAGAGGGTGGCTGGGCACTGGAACAGGCTCCCCAGGGAAGTGGTCACAGCACCAAGCCTGACAGAGTTCAAGATGTGATTGGACAACACTCTCACACGCGTGGTGGGATTCTTGGGGCTGTCTTGTGCAGGGCCAGGAGCTGGACTTCAATCATCCTTCTGAGTCTCTTCAAAGTAGATCCTCATATTTCTTCTCATGGAAGAGTGAATTACTTCAGAACTTTCAAAAAGAAAATTACCATTTTTTGCTCTTATGTTCCTTTGCAGCAGCCACCAATAAGTATCCAGTAAATCGTGATTCTTAGCTTAAAATACAGCACAGACTCAGGCTGCTTTGGGTAATGAATTTAATAAACTCACATTAAATGGAAGAAGGTCAGCTGAACTTAAACCTCAAATAGAAGATGCCTGCGCTGTATGTTTGCTGAGGCTTTTTTATTGCAATGGACTTTTAAAAAGTTAAATTTTCCTCCATGGAGCCTTTTGTCAAAAAAGACCTGTATCAAAGCAAATTGAAACTTAACAGGATAGCCCAATTAACACATAGTCTGTGGTGGAGAATATATAAACCATCTAGACAAGAGAGGCCAAAGCCTCTGTCATTCCTACCATCACATTAATTACATTTACTGGAGACTGAACAGGTGGCAGCAGAGAGATTTGACAAAACAATTCCTTAGTGTGAACCAGCCTAATACCTAAGGAAGCTGAACAGAGTGAAAAGAAATCTATGCAATTATTTCACAGCACTGTAAATTAATTGCTCTTCCAATTTTCATGACACAGTTTTATTGGAATTTTGCAATTGTTGTAAAAAGGCAGCACAAAACCTGAAAGGAAATTCTCCTTTTCCTTCTAAATTGGGGGTTGAGGACCGCACACAGATTTTCATCAACAGCTGCTTGTCTCAGACCACCAAAGCCACAGTGGTGAAAAGATGCTCTAACAGTGGCTATAGGCAGCTTCTCTTCCCTCACTGGGGTACCTCCCTAACTGGTTTAGTAAAGGACAGATGTTGTGCATGACCCAATTGAACACCCTTTTTTTTTTTTGTTATGGCTTTGGGGAAGGAAGACAATGTTGCACGCAAAATTCAGCGTTGATTAAAAAGCACTAACATTTGGCTGAGCAAACCCCAATTTAGCCCCCTGGGCCTGTCTGACCCACTAACCACTGCTTCCTAACTGCTCTGTTATGGCAAAGTTTGCCTGAAAAATGCAGAGCTTGCAGAGCAAAAGAATATGACCTTTTCGTCAGTTTTGCAACACTTCCTTAATGACACACTATGAAAATCCTCATTCCCACACCCTCAAATTTATTGGCCTTGAATAACACACTTGTAACAAAGATGTAACAACTGATGGAGCCTCTTTAGTGACCGCACAGGGAATGCACTGCAGGATCAGACAGACATTTGACATCACTTGAGTATAGACAATAAATAGCAGGATCTTGTTTCTCTGCGTGGAAGAGATGGGGGAAGAAACCCAGAGCATTTTGAGAATTTAAAATGTACTGTCCCTGTGGTATGCCCAGTACTTCTCCTCCAGAGAGCAAATAGGTACCACCTACCAAAAAGAAGGGATTCCCGTTTTGTTTCCACAATTTCCTTTCAGATATGCTTCCTTAAAGCATAGGTCTTTCATAGGCTCTGTAGGCTCAGGGTTTGCCCAGCCTTTGTGCTTTCCTATAGATCTGCAACAGTAATCCCCGTACAAAAGAGAAGAGCATAAAAAGCAGGGGCAGGTAAAGTGGAACACATTTAGCCACTTTTTGCAAAGCAGCAGCAAAGGTGCTAGAGTTATGGAAGAAGAAACATGCTAACTATACTTGAACTGCCTCTTGCAATACCATCACCAAGTTTATCCAGATCTGATGCCCAGCTCAAGTCCCAGATCTACAGCATGCATGAAAGCCTTCATCTTTTATTATGAAATAGGAAAAAAAAAAAAAAGAAAGTAGATTTGCATTCATCACCATGGAAGAAGGAAGATTTGAAGTAAGTACCAGCCACTAAATGCTCAGAAAACAAACAGCAAACAAAAGCCTACAAAATAATAGCAGGTCTTGTGATTTTTTTTTCAGCATTCAAGGACTACAACAGACAATGGCTGGATAGGAGCAGGAACCAAGAGCAAAGATTTTGCTGTGTTAAAGAACCAGGCATCTGCAGCTCTCTGAAGGACACTGATCCACCTCTTTCACAGAAAGCAAAGAGACAGCAAAGAGATGCTCTCTAAAGAACATGAGACACCTTACAGCTAGCGGGGGTTAATGGTATCTTGCAAAAATGTGATTCTTCAAAAAGGGAGAAGGGACTGCCATGTTTAGAGATTATCAATGCTTAATCATTTTATAGGAATGCAGAAAATTATGTTTAGCAACCTCTAATTTCTCATGTTTTCCAAAGATAAATTAGAACTTCAAAGGAAGAATCAGGGAAAATCAGAGCCAAAAAACACAGCCTCTCTGTACAACTCATACATTTGCTTTCCTTTGCAATTGTTCCCAAGCTGAGGGGATGTCCAACATGAGCCTTCAAACTAAGGATCAATTTCATTTCACTGCAAAAAGAATTCTTTCAGAGGGAAAAAAAAAAAAAGTCAACATAACACAATGTGCATTTCAAACATTCGTTTCATAAAAAATGTTTCGGTTTTTTGAGAGAAAGAGCTTTCTAATACAAGTATCCTGCTTGTCTGGATCAAAAAAATAATCCTACTGATTTTTGTTTTTCTGCCAACATCAACTTTTTAAACACTGTAAAAACAAACAAATGGTGAAAAAAGAAGACTATTCACTCCATCACCAGAGATCACAGTCATGGAGGACCTTACCACCTCACTGTGTGGCACAGCAGAAAAAGGCAGGAGCATCAGGGCATCCAGGCACTATACCAGAGAAGAAGTTGGGAAAATATTTTAAAAAAATGTCTGAAAAATGTCTTGGAAAACACATAGTACAGCTATCATATGAGAGACTTCAAAACTGGCATTCTGTAGTTGTGACCTGATGGAAAGACAACCCAATGCAAAATGCTCCTTTTCAGAAAGGCTTTACTGTATTTTTTTATGAAAACTCCTGTTAACCTATCACCCAGCCCGCAAAGAGGGCTTGAATATACATTAAAATGGTGTCATCTACATATAAAGAAAAAATAGGCACATCATCTAGCTCACAGGAACAAAAACCACAAGCAAGGGACTTTGAGCCTTCGAACTGATGAAGCTTCCATGTTTGAGATTAAAACTCTGCTGCACTCTTGCTTTTCTTGAATTTCCCACACAGAGATATAAAAGGAAGTTCCCTTAAAGCTCAGAGGACTTGGATTTAATGCAGTGAACTCCAAGCAGCCCAGTTATGTTAAGTATTTTAGATACCCATGAGAAGAACAGCATTCAGGTCAGTTATGCACACAACAAAGTTATCTTTTCACTCCCCATTTTCTGCTTCCACAGTCCTGGCTTTCTGGAGATGGGACAGCATGAGACCCTGTCAGCCACCGAACTCTGCACCCTGACAGAGTCCCACCAAGGCTTGTGCTTTGTGTTAGCCAAGCCTTGATCTCCTCCACAGAGATGAGGGGTCTCATATAAACAGATACTACCCCAGTTACTGAGCTGATGGAATGGCAGGAAATGAAGGATGTGGAAGCAAAGGGAAAGATTCAGCAAAGCCAAATACTGCTAGAGTTAATAATCATGCCCTAATTCAAACCAGGCTCCTCTAAAGCAGGTCAGGTTAATTTTAATTACTACGCAGTTTTTTTCTTGGCAGAAGCCAAAGAGGTTCACATCAGAACCACAGGAACCACTTGGGAGGCAGGAAGCTGCTGCACTTATCCTGTGAGTACCATGACCCGAATCAATTAGTATGCAGGGCTGCACATTTCCTTAAATCATCTCCAGTGCATACATTCCTGGTCTCACATCCAGGGTCACCATAGCTATGAGGGAAACAAAAGACGGAGGTGACGCTTGCTGGCAACTGCTGCCCTGCCTCTTCCACATGTCTGCACGGGGACACAGCTGCTGGGGCTAAACATTTGGGAAGGTATTTCCTTGAGCAAACTCCTACCATGCAAATGCAGGTAAGCCCACACACAGCTTCACGAAAAGAGACTGAGGAGATGGCATTCCCAAGCAAAACTGGAAATGAAAAAGTCTGCGTGCCAGTGTGTGATTGAGTTAATGGCCAATTTAAGATTAAGTGAACAGAGCTAAGTTTAGGTTACTACATGAACCCTGAAAGGAGAGAAGCTACACAGCCCAGGCAGAACACTACCAGATTACCACACTGCGCAATACACATACAGGGGCATTGTCATTACCTTCTGATTCAAAGCCACCTACTCCACAGGGTTTAATGTAACCAAAGAGTATGTCAGCAGCCTCCACAAACACAAGGAGGACCCTTTTATGCAATGTTACTGTTCCATCTGAAAAGAATATTTTCCTTTGTACTTCATGAATCAAACAAATAAAAGAACAAACAACAAAAACAGACACGGGGGAAAAAAGGCCATATAAGTACCCTCCTCAAACCCTCACAGAAAGGCTCACAGATGTCCAAGCCATGGCCTACACTTTGTCCTGCTGCCACAAAAGCCCCCAGTCATGCTAGTCTCCCACAGAAGGGACATTGACAGTGAGTACACAGCTAAGAAGTCCTGGAATCCTGATCTCCTCCTCTCAAGCTTCATGTTTTGTATCATTAACTTCAGCGCATAAGAGAAACACAGCTGCCTTGGCAGGTCATGCTTAAGGAAGAAAGGCAGTTTCTGAGACAGTAAGTGCAAAAGCTCCTTAAAAGTCATGATGACCTAGGGGAAGGATTTTAAATTAATTACCAGTATGTCCTAGCAGGAAGCGCTGGCACAATACATCCCAAGTGCTGTGGAAGGCCTGAGATGCAGGCTCTCACCAGGGTGCTCCTCCCAGCTGTCCACTTCAGGACAAAGCAGGGCACACAACAGCTGCCAAGCCTGAAGGCTTTAAGTGTTACAGTTCCATACATGTTTGCCGCAGAAGAGCAAAGGTCACTGCTACAAGTCCACCCTTGACTATGGAAGTCACCTGAGTGTATAAAATGTCTCTGAGTTTACTGAATGTCTCTGGGACCACATGCAGCAGCTCAAGATAAATTAAATTTTGAGATACTGCTGTGATGTCAACGATTGTCAGTGACACAAGAAAATAGTATTAAAATGGCAAATAAAGCCAAGCTTAACAAAGCCAAGAGTAATGTCCTGCACCTGAGTTGGGGCAGTCCCAACTATGTATACCGGCCAGGCAATGAGTGGGTTGAGAGCAGCTCTACCAACAAGGACCTGAGGTGTTGGTGGATGAAAAACCAAGTATGAACCAGCAGGGTGCACTTGCAGCCCAGAAAGCCAACTGTAGTCTGGGCTGAATCAAAAGCAGCATGGCCAGCAGGCTGAGGGAGGCGATTCTGCCCCTCTACTCTGCCACTGTGGTACCCAACCTGGAGCACTGCATCCAGCTCTGGGGTCCAGGGTTCTCAACACAGGATGGACATCGACCTTTTGGAGCAGGTCCAGAGGAGGTTACAAAGATGATCAGAGGGCTGGAGCACCTCTCTTATGAAGACAGGCTGAGAGACCTGGGGTTGCTCAGCTTAGAGAAAAGAAGGTCTGGGGAGACTTTGTAGCAGCTTCCAGTACCTCAAGGGAGCCTACAGGAAAGATGGGGAGGGACCCTTTATCAAGGAGTGCAGTGATAGGGCAAGGGGTAGTGCTTTAAACTAAAAAGAAGGCAGATTTAGATTAGATACTAGGATGAAATTCTTGACTGTGTGGGTGGTAAGACAATGTAACCAGGTTTCCCAAGGAAGCTGTGGATGCCCCATCCCTGGAAGTGTTCAATGCCAGGTTGGATGGAGTTCTGGTCTAGTGGAAGGTGTCCCTGCCCATGGCAGGGGAGTTGAAACTGGATAATCATTAAGGTATCTTCCAATCCAAACCGTCCTATGATTCTATGATTTTTCTCCTGTGTTTAAACTTGGGTAGGGAGAATAAATCTCTCTCCATAAAGATCTCAGAACGATATGCAAATGCAAAGCGCAAGTGTCGGAGCAATGAAACATATGTAACAAAAAACTTGACATATTTTCTGAGTAAGGCAATAGAAAACACTTTATTTACAAGGTACAGGAGCCAACATAAGGGATGTTTCACACATGCAGAAGAAGACAGACTACTGACCATGTGGGAAGTGGGCACAGCAGTCACGCTCGCAAACACATATGGAAGGAAAAAGGCATGCTTCCCTCCTACTAATCTTACCATTCTCTTCCCTAAAAAACAAGGGTTAAGGATCAAGTATTTTAAAAAGGTTTACAGTAGACAAGAACTTAAACAAGCATGATGGCATTTTCTGAATTGATAAACCTGCCTTATATGATGGGAAAGAGGAAGGAATGCTTTGGGAACTCACATTTTGGCTGGAGAACTGCTTTTCACCTTCTTTGTCTTCTTAAGAAGTCCACTGTCCTGGTTTGGGAAGGGCACTCCCCAATTTAGTACTCCCACTAGAAAGAAAACCACAAGCCACTCCCCTCCTCCCCCACTCCGGTGGGAGACAAAAGGCAGAGATTATAGGTTGAGATAGGAACAACTTACTGTAAACAGCAACGAGATAAGAAAATGAACAGAACGAGTGACAACTAATAAAAAAAGTGTATAAAGAGAAGGTGATTTACAGGCAAAAACGTTCACCAAGTCCGGGACAGTGAAAAGCAATGGCAGATACCCTCCACATGCCATGCTTTCCTCCCGCCCCGCAAGCCATGCCCATGTTCCTCCCAGCAGCAGGAGTCCCGTACTTCCATCCCTGGCAGTGATGTGGGTGGTATAGAGTAACAACCCAGATGCACCCACACGGCTCCAGGCTCTGCCCACTCATGGCTACTGCAAAGAAAATAGCTCTGTCCTGGCCAAAAGCAGGACATCCTCATCAGCCTCTTCTCAGGAGTCCTGCACAGAGAGCCCAGTTAGCAGGCCAGAGGAATAACTAATGAACAAAGACGCTACACTTCCAAGTAACTGGTAGGGTTTCTTTGGGTTTTTAACAACAGAAACTCAGGTATTGTTTCCATTCTCATCCTTCAGTTAAACCATAACAACTCTGTGGCAAATGAGGAACAAAACTAATTCTCTAACCACTTTGAACATAATTCTGAGACAGTAGGTAATCTTCAGAAAGTAGATAGCCATCCTACAGCCATAATACTGACCAATTTGGCAGGTATCTCTACAGCCAAAAAATACCAATGCTATCTAAGTTCAACTAATCAAACATGAAATAAAGTACTTCTATGAACTAAACACATTTTTGTAAGGGGGAGAAGTAGCTAGTGCTGACTACAACTACACTGGTATTTTCCTCAACCTTTTTCTTTGTATGTTCTTATAAGAACAGAAGACTTGATGTGCAGTAATTAACACAGTTATATGTCAGGTTTTAACAGCAGCCGGGACATTCCCCTTAGCCTTGGCAACAACACTTAATACTCCACATGTGCCATAGCTTTTTGCTACTGTGGAAATAGAAATCTAAGACTCCAACCTCCCTCCGGTAAAGCACTTAATTTTGCTGTAAGAAAGTGTCTCCTGACTTTCTGTTTATTTTAAAGCTGTTTCTTTTAAAGTCTCCCTGGTTCTCTGTCTCTAAGAGAGGTACATCACTTACTTGGAAGCACAAGTCACAGTCACAGCTGTGCTCATTTACAATGTGTGAATCGCATGCATGCAAAACCAGCAAGCACTTCTGGACACCACTTCACGAAGAAAGTCTTCAGTGGAGGATCAAATGCCAACAGGAATAAGGGGGGCAGGGAACGATCTACCCACACACATCCCCTGCCCACAAAACCTGGTGGAAAACAGCCTCAAGGGAGGGAAGGACAAGGTTTGACCATGACATCCAACACTTCCTCCCTGCAAGGATAATGGAAAGAGCCTAAGTTGTTCTGGACAAGCTGGAGAGCTGATGGTAATAGGAAAACATTCAGCAGATTTTATGATGACAGCCATAGGAAACATCAAAAGATCCAGAAATAAACTTTTACAGGAAAATAAAATAATGTTAATGAAATCTGCAGACTGTTAAAGGCTGAAATTAGTTGAGTCTTGACTTGCGCTGCTACTTCATTTGTGTCTTGTTTCAGTTCCACCCACTCCTGGAATACCTACCTTCAGTCTGCCACAGCTACTTTAAATCAGCATTTTCAAGAGTTTTTTAACTCCTTCCTTGTTCTTTTTTGCTTTCCTCAGGTTTCCACTGAGCAATAAGAGAAATTTAGTATGTGGTAGATGACAACAATTTCTCAAGCATGGTGTTGCAAGCATATCGGTGGCAGATAAAATGAAAAACCTCAAAGAATTTCAGGAGATGATTAAATGCTATTATATGCTTCTCATAGATAAAGTTTGAGGAGAAAAACAGGTGTTTTCCAACTGTTTAAAAATAATTTAAAGGGAGAAACAAAAAATTGCGGGCTAAACCCAGCAAAAACTACTTAACTGGTTATTTTTCATTCCATGTCATTATTTCTTTATGTCTCTGTCCTGGGTTACCGTGTATTCTGTTACCATCTTCATGAGCTATTGAAACCAGGTGTGGCAATGTTCCCTGCCTCCTCCCTCCAGGCTATCATCTGTTAACTGCCGCAACAATGCCTTGCCTCATGACCCATAGATAACTCGCTCCTGGACCATCTCCTGTTAATGGCCCCATCAATGCCTTGCCTCATGGCTCACCATCCCATTGTGAGATGCTCCTCCCAGGGGGAGGAGCCGAGCATTCCCAGCTGGATAAAGTTTGAGAGTTCTGCAACAGAGGACAGAGCTTTTCCCACTGGATTCCCAGAGGACAAGAGCTACACAAGCACCGCTGGACTTTCTGAGGAAGACCAGACCTTTTCTACAACATCACCACTTCAACAGAACCACTTCAAAGAGAGCTGCAGCTATCAGCTGATCGGACTGCTACCACCACCCTGCCCGGCAGGGTGCCAGGTTACCCTGACTCTGTCAGGTTAAACCAGTGTTTCGGTATTATTGCTTTGTTTTACATATATATAAGTAAAAGAACTGTTACTCCTATTCCCCATATCTTTGCCTGAAAGCCTTTGATTTCAAAATTATAATAATTTGGAGGGAAGGGGGTTGCATCTTCCATTCCAAGGGAGGCTCCTGCCTTCCCTTAACAGACATCTGTCTTTTCAAACCAAGACAGTCTCCAGACATAATCTGAATTGGGGTGATTTCTCATGCTCATACTAAGCATGAGAAATCACCATTTCAATTTCAGCACAGTATGGGGGAAATGTCTGTGAAGTGAAGGTATACATTGCATGAGGGAAATAATTATTAACACAGGCTACATCAGTCACACACAGCAAAGGCCCCTCTGCATTGCATTCCTTGCATTCGCTTGTGCACAACTTTGGCTCAATGTAACTATTATCAGCTTTAGTACCTAATAACTTCACTGGCTGGAGAGCAGGCAGTAACAGACAGTGAGCTGGATTCTGTTACATTCCCTTGACATGGTATGACAAATATCTCAGAGATTTCAAGGCTTTTGTACCTGTGCCCATCGCAGAGCCTAAGCAGATGTTACATGAAGTGTTCTTGTTTTCACACCTTGCAAGGCGTGGGTACTTGACAGATGTGCTGGAGCAGATCCCTGTGCTTGCACCAAAAGAACTCCAAATACTCCCACTAGTCATCTCTATTTCCTCATGACTTTTTTTTTTTTTCTTAAATGCATGCCTAAACAGCTCAAGAAAAGCATTCAATTTCCCACAAGGGAAGTTCCATGTGGCAAATTTATTTTCAGCTGTGTGCTTGACAAATACAAAAACTCATTTTATGCTTTTGTTTGGGAAAGTGCATGACATTTATGTCAACACAGTTTTGGTAACAAAAGCATAAGTTTAGACACAAGTAGCAATCACTTAAAACCTTCCAGAAGTTATTCCTTAAAAAAAACCCAAAAACACCCCAAAAAAACAAAGAAAAAAGAAACCTACAATATAAGATATAGAAAACACAGTGAACAAGAAAATTAAAATTACTTTAGTAAGGAATTTACGAGAAAGTATTGAAGATCCAGCCAGTGCTCTGCACTAGTTCAGACTTGCATGGTGTTTGCTGGCATGGTGTGTGCCAAGGACTTCATTCCAGAAAATCCTTACAGAAATTCACAGAACCTAGAACTTAAGAAGCTTTAAAAAGAAGTCTTAAGTTGATGAAAGCACTGTCTTATGCCATGAAACATTTCTGTCCAATCAGAAAACACATATAAACCCGCAGAATTAAAAAAAAAACCCATGAAATCTCTATCTTGAAGAGATAGCTAAGACCCAACAGCAGCCACACTCCGCAGTGGGCTCCCAAAGGGTGTCAGCAGGTGACTGCAGGCAAACAATGCTCACCTGCACCCGGCATCTTCACTGATATACACTCAGCATCAGGACTGAGAAGCCTCAAGGAATTTGCAAGCTGGCAAAAACATTGACTAAAAGGTAAAACCAGGCATCGGAGAGTCCCGGTAGCTGTGCCTTGCTGGCAGCACAATTCCTCCTCGGTTAGCCATCAGTGGCAGGCTCCACTGCTCCAGCTCAGCAAAACAACCAATAAGCCCAAGTATGTTTCCAATATTGAGAAAACCAGTGCACTACTCAAAACATAATCCTCCTCTGGCTGACCTCCCATCATTTACTCTGGGTTTGGATCTCCTGACCAGCTGCCTTGTTAACACAAGGTGTCCTTTCTGTTTATCCACAAACCAGCACCTGGAAGGCAAGCCAGATGCTTCCTTACTCCTGCTCTGCTTGCCTTCAGTGCAATCCAACTCTGATTTATGTATGGTTTACCCCAGGGCAATTCTTGTATTTCTATTGGCATTGAAGGAGTGTATACAAAGACAAGAGCTTTAGGCTGCCATGTGCAGTGATTGCTCTATGCATTTAATAAACATAAAAAACAAACAAACAAACAAAATTATGAAGGCTGTATCATACATTGGATACTTCAAATCAGTTCAAGAAATCCAGTCTTGTTCATGACCCAGGTCTCAGCTATCTTTGAACCACAGTCCTTTTCAACATCTCTCCCCCAGAAAAAAAAAAAAAATCCCAAACATTAAAGTACAAACATATTTCTGAAAGCCAGTTGCTGTACATATAACTTCAGGCTAAAATTTCCAAGTGTCACATGCACACAACTATCAAAGCATAAAACAAACACACCCAAAACTGATGCAGAGAAAGGCACTGAGGTTTGCACCTCTCAACAGCTCTGCGGCTGGCACATCTTTCTGTTAATGAAACATAAGCTCCATTCACATTTTGAAATTGCTGCTAGTCAAACAGCTCCAAAAACAGGGAGAACAAAAGATGTTGAATTCTCATAGTTCTTTGTGTTGCTTGTAAATGTTTCCCAAGCCACAACTGCCCATGCAAGCTTTTGAGCCTAAAACCCAAGAGACAAATAATTATGGAGAGGAAGACTGCCAAAGCACCAAGACAGAGCAGCAATAGAAAGCAACAAACAGCTAAGAATTAAGTGGTACATAGGATGCTACCTATTTGGTACACTGAATGGTGACATCTCCACTCATGCCCACTGTGTTTACAGGGGAGAGGTGACAAGATTTTGACAGGCACAGCCATCCCTGCACCAAAGCTGTCTCAAGTTCACACTTGCCAGCAGAACAAAGGTTGGGAGGGGATCAGGAGACGTGGATTCCTCTCTGGGTACTGTCAAGCCAAGTTTGCTTCCCTTGGGCCACAGGCTACATTGCACATGACCTGGAAGAAGCCACCTTATAAGATGGATGTGATGGGCTCTGTTTTGCCCTTTGACAGCTGTGGGTACTGACTCAGTAATCCTCCCAGGACAGGATTCTGCACCTGTACAGAGGCTTGTAGGCTCATGTGGGACCCATCACTTTAATACAACCATCTTTGATGTCCCACATGGAAACTAAACTATCTTTCTTTACATTTGCTCACATCAGTGCAAACCCAGAGGCACTCATACCTAAACAGATTTTAAGGAAACAGCCAGAAGAACATAAAGAATCTTGATTTCTCTCAAACCAATCCAGCCACAAGCATGCTTAAGTGAACCCTGGAGAATGACCTCCCAAGAGTCTCACCATACACCTGTCTTGGGTTGCAATATGTAACCAAAATTGTGTATTCTATTTTCATCTGTTGAAACCGGTTGGAAGATATTTTTATCTCTTGTAACTCCAGGGGGAAAGAGGGCGGGTGCCTTCTGTTAATGGGTCACTCGTTAAAACCAGATGGGGCAGTGCTTCCTTATCTCGTCCTCCACCCATCCTCCTCCAAGGGGATATCACCTGTGAATGAGCCATTCAAGGCTCTCCTTGTGACTGATAACATTACATCATCCCATTGGGAGACGTTCCACTCAGTGGGAGGAGCCAAAGCCTCTCTACCTGCATAAAACCTGCAACTCAGAACACCAAAGCAGCTGGTTTTTCCACTGGATTCCCAGAGGAAGACTGGACCCATCCTGTCACCACCAGACCCTTCTAGAGGATTGTCTCTACTCCAACGGAGCCGCATCTGCCACTCCAGGAGGACTTACTTTGGACTGCTCCCTACACCCTGACCAACAGGGTGTCAGGTCATATTCTGACTCTGTCAGAGTTTCTGGGATTATTTGTTTGTTGTTGTTGTTTTTTTCCTTTCTCTGTACCACTACCTTTGTAGTTTGTAATATTCTTAGTAAAGAACTGGTATTCCTAGTCCCATATCTTTTGCCTGAAAGCCCCATATAAAATTATAGCAATTCAGAGGTGGGGGGTTTACATTCTCTATTCCAAGGGAGGCTCTGGTTTCCCCTGGCAGTTACCTGTCTTCTAAACTAAGACAACACGTCACCAGACTGGAACTCCAGCAAGATGCCATATGCTCCATCGGGAGTGAGCCTCGACCCCACACTCCAGGGGAAGAAGCACCTATGTTACAAGTACACTACTAAGCATATACACACATCTTCCACAACATTACCACTGCGGAACCATGAAGAGATTGAATTTTCTACAGGTGGGCTCAATAAGACAGCTCCCACAGCTCTGTGCAGGCTCTCAGCACCTCAGTGGGAATGGTGCGAGGAGCTGCACAGAGGAGTGAGGTGCTGTGTTGCCTGGGCAGGTGCAGGGCAGGCACTCATGGGGACCAGGTGTGTCCATGTCTGAGGAAAGGCAGAGGGCACACACAGCTGGGGTGCACATGGGGGAGGTCAAATAGAAGAGAAATCCATCAGTTTCAGTGGGAAGAGCAGCCATCCTGACGAGTGAGGTAACACAACGACCCGCAGCCATTCCCTCAGCAAACGCTTTACCTCAGTGAAATTTCACTGGATACAACATTCTCCCATTGCTAAAAAGACAACAACAAATTTCTATCCAAAAACTATCAGTGGAAATACAATACGAGTAGTTATTTTGCATCTGGCTTCAACAGCTGTGTATCTCAGGGAAAAGAAAATCCTCGCTAGTGAAAACGTGCACCACTCAGACAACGCAATATCGCTGCATGAGGAAAAAAGAGACACCAGGAAGTGGGCTTCACTGGGTTTAGTTTCAACTTTTTTTCACAGTACCCTAAAATGGATGCCGTACTTATATTTTAGAGTAAGGGCTTTAGATATTACTAAATACTGTTCAGAGAAATTGTGGATGCCCAATCCCTGGATGCTCCTTCCCTGGAAGTGTTCAAGGTCAGGCTAGGCAGGGCTTTGAGCAAGCGAAAAGACATCCCTGCACACAGCAGAGGATTGGATTAATTGATCTTTAAAGGCCAAACCAAAATATTCTATGATTACAAGACACCTGGAGACTTTAACTTGTTTAAAAAATTCTATAAACAGTCTGAAAAAGACAGGTAATCAGCACTGACACAGTTCAGACCTCCCAGGGATGTACTCTATCATCCAGTATGTTTTTCTGAAATGTAACAGTTCAAGATCTATCAGAGATAGAATTCACACACAGGACAGAAGAGATCCTGTATCACAGAACCGCACATTTAGAAAGAGAGTAAGAGGGAGAACCTGTAAATATGGTGAGAACACAGATTATTTAAGATACTAGGAATATCTGAAATGCACAACAATTTCTTCTCCACCTCCTTCTCAGACAAGAAGGATTATGTGAGAAGGCAAAATAAGTACCTTTTAACAGCACAAACAGGTGCTATGGAGACAGATAAAGGACAGCAGTATAAAATTTTGTATTTCACAGGTTTTATGAGAAGATAAATTGAATATTAGCTTCTTTTCTTTTAATAAGAATAAGATTAAATATGTTTAAGAGGTGTACAATTTAAGAAAATATGGACTACACCACTTGGCAATTGAAATCCAGCCACCCTTAAAGACCAAAGCTAATCAGATTTTACTATTAATGTCAGACACAAAAGATTTCAGCTCCTGCCTGAATGAAGCGTATAGCTGAATAGAAAGAAAGAAGGCTGATTCTCTTTCAGAATTTGCCCCCAGCTGTTTATAAGAAGAAAGCCTGGTTTAGGGAATATTTGAACCTACTTCAGACACATTTCATGTAAAAGCAAGGACCATTTCTCTGGGTGGCAACAGCCCCTAAGCTGGAGCTCCTGAAGATAATGCCTACAAGAAAGGGACGGTCTTCTCTGGGATGCGGAGAGGAGCTACAGGGATGTACAGAAGGTATGAAGGACAGGAGATGGCCCCAGTGTGATACCTCTGGGAATTCCTGGGCCTTTAGGCTCCACAAGGCAGCAGTTCCTGCACTGGGGCTTCAGAGGAATGGGATGAGAACCCACATAAAGACAGGCATCATTTCACCCTCTGTTTGCAGACAGTGTTCTCCTCAATATCTCTTTTTTAAAAAGCCAATCAACCCAAATATAATATATGTACCCACACTGCTCCAACCACTTTTTTTTTTTTTTTTAAAAGCAAAAAGCAACAGTTTGGAGAGTACAAAGAAGAAAAAAGTGTAAAATTATGAAAGCACACAGTTCCCGAGAAATGACGTTGTATCATGCTTTTCAAACTTTTAGGAACCAAAACTTTTTGCATATTTTTGTTCATGTTGTAAAATAACAGCCCCCCTCCCCACCTTCTAAGTGAAACACTGTGTTTTAGAGTGTGTGCCACGATGTAAGATGCCCATGGGTGGGACTTCTCACAGGAGATGCACAAAGCAATGCACAGGTCATTAGTGAGGACCCTCCATCCAGGTGGCGCAAACCCTAACTGGTGCTGAAAACGGAGTGCCCAAGTTTCAGAGGTGCTGAGGGAGCCAAAAGCCCAAAGAACAACAATGGCTGTGGAGGGCTCTCAGCCTCCAAAAAGGAAAACAAAAACCAGCCTGGGTAAGCCAGTCCTACACAAAAGTTTTGTGTGACCAAGGACAACTCAAATGGTCTTAATGAGCAGCAGTCCAACACATCCTTGCCATCAGATCAGGAAGCTCAGTAACAGCACTGGGCTCCACACAAGGCCTGGTGAGACAATCACATCAGCCTCAGTCTACCTAATGCCAAGGCAACAGTTATGCAATGACAGAAACAAAACACTGCATTCATGGGGGACTGGATCCCCAGCTGACAACGGCTTCTTTTTGTGACTTCTTTTTTGAAGTACTTCATATGAAATTTCTGCTCCAAGTCCCCTCTCCTGACTGACCAAACTGCCATTAACTCAGTCAGGCACAGCTTGGTCATCCAACAATGCTTCTAAGCAAAGAACTCAGTAGACCTTGGAATTTTGTGTTGTTATTATCATCATTATGAGCAAAATGTTCAAGAAAAGTTTTCTTGTCTTCACTCCCCTTTCCCCAACTGCTACATTCAGGACAACACATTCCATATGGACATAAATTATATACTTCACACACTGTTGCAGACTCACAACGTGCAAGACTCACTTTAGTGTTTTGCTAAGATTTTAGGACTGAAATAAAGATGGGCTTCTCCTTAAGATGAATCACTCACAAAGATTTAAAACAACTTTTTGATTTCTAATTGCTAGCAACTTAATTCACTGAAGGAAAACCAATTTCATACAGTTAGCAGCAAAGACATTAAAGAACAATTCTACATGTGTTACCTTTGAAATCAATACTTTTCTCTTAATAAGACAGTAAAACCATTCTTTTGTTTCTATCCCTCCTCCCTCCCCATTCCAAGATTTATTGGACATCAACCCATGCCAGTAAAAGTCTAAGTCAAGAGGAGAAAAGTAAGATATGGACAAGAGAAGAAGCTGCCCACTTTGCAGCTTCATTTAATATCAAAAGTTCATTAGGAAAATAATAGTCTAAAGAATGAGTATCAGAATATGGACACAAAAAATAAGCTTTTTGATGCTTGTTTTTGATGGTTGTTTTGTTTTAACCATCAGAGCTGCTGAGGCTACAGGAATCAGTACTTTAACGTGCATTGAAAGGGGTGTAGAAAACTTATAAAAAGCTTAGTAAAAAGACATTAATACAAGAGGAGTCTGATCTTCACTAAACTAGGAAACAAACCAGTTAATAGGCATTTAGAAATTAAGGAATTAGGCGATGCGAATTAATTTAACAAAGTAGCAACCATCGGAATTCTGTCAGCTTCCTTTAGCTTTGGCTGAGTAATTAATTTTTTTTTTCTTCTTAATTAAAACCAGAGACAGTGCCAGCATCAGTATGTGCATATTAACGCTCGGGCACGCACTGATAGCTCTGCTTTAGCAGCTGCAACCTCTAAGCAATAATATGCCAGTGGCAAACTAGACCGAAGATACAGCTGTATTTTTCTATCTTTTTCTTTTCTTTTTCCAAACCTCCTAACTTTTATTACTACTTAATTAATTCAAATGTATTGTTGGATGAAAGGAGAGCTCGCAGGAAGCAGCTACTAAAAGTCCCATGCGGAAAGCAAGGGAATGCTGAAGGTGAGTGCTGACTGCCGACGGACCCATGTGCACTACGAATCTTTCCCTCCCCACGGCCCCAGTTCTGCTCCTGATAACACACTCACAAGCGCTACCCTCCCCATAAGTTTGAGAACAGAAGTCGCCACTTTCCACGCACACCCAACTCCCTCCACCCCTGCAGAGGGAACAGCGCACCACGTTACCCCAGCGGCCCGCGGGATTCCCTAATGATCGCACCTAAACGCATCGCGCCTGGCACACGGGAGCACTCAGCGCTGCCCGTCTCCAGAGGCACGTCCACTCTCCTCCCTGTGTCCCGAGGCTATCCCCCCTCTCCCGACCAAACTTCACACCCCGGCAAAAACTGACCCGCACCTCTGGGGACGCAGATCTGCCGGAGAGGGGCTGCGCGGTCCCCCCGCTCCGCCTCATCCCGAGAGGAAAGCCG
>WEIT01021978.1:115927-160617 GCA_013389985.1 Dryoscopus gambensis
CCGCCCGGCCCCGCCGCCCTCCGGGAACTGGCGCTCGGTGTCGCCCGCCGTTCCGCGTCCTCCGCCGGTGTGACATCACTCGGCCTCAGGAGCTGCCAGGGACGAGCAGCCGCGGCCAGGCTGGACCCCTGACCCTCTCGCCTGGGAAACCTTGGGAACCTGAGCTGCGGGCACCCTTGACCTTCAGAGGCACCTGCCCCTCAATGTTTCTCTGTGACAATGGCAAGGGCACTGTGTGCTCAAACACAACATCGTTTCGTGACTGTCTATACCCGTGCTCAGTTATGTGATTCTTATCTTCACAGCTCCTTCTGAAGCGTCTCATGCCGCTTTCCAGCGCCACACAGCACTGCAGGAGCTGCCACTTGAGCGACGTTCCAGCCACACCGCCGTGCATGACGATGCTCGCAAGGACTTTGTCATTCTTTAAGCACTGCGAGGAATGTGTCTTGGCTTTGGGAAAATTCGGTAAACGGGACCCTGGAAGTAACAAGCTGGGTAGTTCTGGGGCATATGAGTGGCTTCTCCCTTAGGAGATTACCAGTAGCCCCTTCCCCATACCTAGACATGTTGGAGGTAAAAATGACAGTGTCACACAGGAGTGATCCTTTACAGGTACGGAAGACAGGTATGGAAGAGAATGGCAAAGTCAGCTTTTTGAGTTTAGTTGCTTTCCTAAATTGAACTTTTACCATTAGAGCAATTTGATTGCTTCAGTTGCAAAGGCCAGTGCTTTAGACAGAGTAAGTGCATCTACAGTGACTAATATCAATCAGATTGTGCTGATTTACATTACCTGATTTACATTAACATTAATGCATTTCCTTTGTCACAATAATAGTACACTAATTTTCTGTTATTTATGTGAAGTGTAAGGATATATTTCACTTCCTCCTATGATCATTAACACATTCATCTATTCAATTATGTAACTATATTATTCACCTCAAATTGAGATCGATTGCTTAAGAACATATTAATAAAATTCAAAGACAAAGGAGTGACAGGAGTGTGAACACTAATTTTCAGGGAGATTAGTTTGTACTTGGGAAATTCAGGCCCCTGCTCCCAAAATAGTGTGTGCACTCAAGTTGCAATGTTAATGTGTGGTTTCTTTCCCATTAATATAAAAACCACAGTCTCCTGGGCCAGAATGATCTGAGGCTTTTGCATTGATTAATGAACATATATGTTTTTCTGGTAAGTTCTGTGGGCTCAACACCATGCAAGCACCGTGGGATCAGGGAGTAAATACCTCTCCTCTAACAGGCAATAAGTGGATTGATGGAGTAAGCCATTTTATAAAGATAGAAAAAAAATCATACCTAAGCTGATCACTAGCAAGCTGCTTCCAGGTCCCACAGGGAATTAAAGTAGATGAGCTATGCACCTTTGAAAAATTAGATTAATTATGGAAATAGCACATGGCCCTTAACTAGAGAGGCACTAAATAGCACTGAAATATGGCAGGAACAAGAGGCAAATGGTGAGAGCATCCCACTGTGTGCAGCACTATCTGCTAGTGAAGATATAAGTTAATTTTCTTTTTTAAAAAATAAAAATTGGTTGAAATTTATATTCTTTGAAGTTCCTACAGCATACTGCTTGACTTATATTAGAATCAGCTGAAAAATGTCCCTTAATTATGACTGTATTTGGACTTTTGGGTAACTTTGCATTACTGAAATCCATAGGACAAGTTCCGCAAGGGAAGTTGGTCAGTGCTGTCCAGATTGGGTTTACACACTTACACTGAAGTATGAGGAAGATATTCCTAAGGGAGTGCAGAAGAAGTTGTCCATATCAACACATTTGCAGTGAGAAGAGGGACTCACTTTCTGCCATCCTCAGAAATGTTGGTCATTTTTCTCTCCAAAGGGTAAAGCAAAGAACAGCTGTCCAAATATTGGTTATGGTTCAGCAGTCAGTGTGGGTTTCCACTCACAGAGATACCAAGTCTCTGATAAGTGAAGAGAGTTGTTGACAGGGTTGATGTCAGAAGTTTTGGTTCCTTAAGGGAAACTACATTGTAATATTCAATTGAGGTCAAGGAGACAGGAATACTTGAAATTTCTGCTAGGAATAGAAACTAATGGATTTTGTTTCTGAATCAAGATGTCTGGAGAAACAGGCATTTCCCTGTTTGGGAAAGGCTTATGACTGGATTCTGGTCCATGCTCTTGCTCTTGTATCTAGCACACAATGTAGAAGAGAAAAGCTGAAGCGTGCAGCATTTCAGCGAGTCTCCGTATTTGAATGGCTCCTTGGGTGCTCTATCTGGTAGCTGTAAGGAAGGGCTAAAGTCCTGCTGTAAATTATGCTGGAAACCAGACTGATGCAAACAATCTCATCCTCAAGGGATTATAAAATGACCTGGTGCTGTTGCAGATTTGATCTACCAAAGAGAAAGTGAAGGTTAGAATTCTGCATTGATTAATGTCCTTGTCTGTGCTGGGTGCTTAAAACCTTTTCCATAGTTTAGGTAACAATCTGCAAACATTTTTCTACATGCAGATTTACCCCAATACTAATGTCATGATACCAGGTGTTTCAAGAGACACCTTCACTCCCTGTAGCAATATGCTTGGATTACTTCCTAACGTATTCTGGAGCAGTACGTTCCTCTCTGGGGATGTTTTGAGGAGGCCATTTGATGTTCAGAAGAAAATTTAACTTCAGTCTTAAGATTAGTCAAGAAAAAGCAAGAGGGAATGTGGGAGTCTCACTAGTTGTAACCAAGGGCATGGCATCAGTCTGAAACATCATATTTTACTATATTTGACCATTTCCAGCAATTAGTGGTGAAACTGATTTCTAGATTAGGGGAAGGCTCATTGTATATAATTAATTTTCTTGTTTTAATTTACCAGGCTCCATCTGTTTCTCCACTTCTCCACTACAGAACATCCTAGCTCTAAAACAAATCCCTTTTTTTGTGGACAGAATGGTGTGATAGCTGACGCTACCTGTTTGTTTGTCTCTGTTTTCCACTCCTACTCTTTCCTCAGGCTGTCTAACCAGACAGATTGCCCTAGGTAGGAAACCTTCCTGATTAAAAACAGAAACAAAGGCAGTGTGTTTCCACTTAATGTTTTAGCTTTGACTAAACATTCAGGTGCATTAAAGACAGTGGTTTAATAAAAAGATGTCCTAATGGGTTGTGTGCTTCAGTGGGTTCTCAGCTGCACATCAGCTGTATGTGAGGCCCCTTCCCACAGCTCCTTCTGCTAACAGTGATGCTAATGGTTAATCATGGTATTACTTCTGACTACTGCACGGGCAGTGTCAGTGGGTAGCAGTCATGGCCACTTTCCAGAGGATTAGAGTGAGTGTATGGGGTGCTACTCTGCTTTCGCAAAAATCCTGCAAATTTCCGAAACCTTATAAAATCAGGGATTAATAAAACAGCCTCCTTTTGAAAGTTAGCATGAATGTATTTTAGCTTTAAGGAAATCAGAAGCGATAAAATCTGGTTTTAGTTGCAGTGAGTGTTCTCCGTGGCCTTTCTCAAAGAAGGTTCAGCCGTCCTCTCTGTATTGAGCTTCTGTGATTCCATGCACAGCTGAGGCACACTGTGGTTTTTCTCTCCCATGTGATCTTCTGTTCACAGAGGCCGTGGATGTTAAAGACAAGTAAGGTGACAACTGGATCCCTTTATGCACTTTGTGCACTTTATATCTGTGTGTAAAGAAGAGGTGACCTGCGTGGTCACCTCTCAGCATCTCAATGTAGATCAAGGGGAATGACTCATGCTCTCCTATGTCTTTTGTACCTGTTATGTGAAGCTGATCCACTTTAGACTCCAAGTGCTGCTATGAAAACCACTTTTTAGTGCCCACTGCAGAGAGCTGTTTGCAAAGCTCATCCAGCAAGATACTGAACACAATGGCTCAGATCATTGGCACTGTGTAGTCTGGGGGAAAAGAGAGAAAAAAATGAGAAGTAATTTGATACAGTTTAGCCAACATGTAGATATTCCTCCTGGAATTTAACATTCAGGTATGATAGTATAAGAAATAAATGGTCTTCAAAATGAAAACTGTTTCTTATTACCAAATAGGTCCCATTTCCAACAACTGTTGGAAACTTATGTAAACATAAGCAGTGATTGCTTTGAAAAATATATATTCAACAAAATGCATATTTTTTCCCAATGCAGCACAGTTAATTTTATCTGAAAATTACTGATTACCATTTTGGTGTTAATTATGGAGTACTAAATACATCTTCAGTGTTAAAATATAGACTTATCTCTGTTTCATATACCCCTTGTGGAACTCAATTGTGGAATTAACAATGTTGCTTTGTGATTTTAGAGGCACAAAAAAAATTAAGGAGATATGAGAAATGAAGGATTAATACATTAATTAGGACTTCTGCTTTTATTTAGGCCTACATGAGGGACCTTACCCTAAGCACAGAATTTTTCACTTACGTGCATGGATATTCTGTGAGTGTCCCTGAGAAATCCAGGTATGGGGGGCACCAGAGGGAAGATCATGGTATAAGCTGTTTTATTCCGAGTACGCACACTTGCTTCTGTGCCTTTCTCTCTCCGCAGGCCACAGAGATAAACCACACCTGGTAGGGAACCATGTCAGAGATAATATGAGGTCTGAGAGAGCAGGAGTGGTCTCAGTAAAGCATTATATAGAGCAGAAAGTTTGCAAGTGAAAGAGTACACTAACAATCTAAAAACAGATGAGTGTTTATAAAGAAAAAACCACAAGTGGATACAACCTTTCCTTTGATGTGCAGCCCATCTCATTTCATCCTCCTGGTTGGATCTGTGAAATGTAGAAACACTGACAACCTTTTCTCCAAGTGAGAGAAAGTCTTACTTCCTGCTATGTGAATCATGATACTATAATCCTATGAAGGCATTCCTCCACATACCTCATTCTAAAACATTTGGGCTCAAAAATTCACTTGAGATTGATCAGAGATGATGAGTTCAGTCTAGAAGGCTTGGATATAAACACTTACTGAAATCCTTTGCTAAGTTCTTATTGTGGAGTATGATCATGTGGGCTGGAGAGGCCAGCTTAGGGTGTTTAGGAGGAGCTGACTCAAATGTATGGATTATCCAACATTTTCATTAGTACCACTGGGGAGATTTGAATGTGGAACAATTTGCGAATGAAGAAACCAGAGAGGGGCAAAATGCATACCCAAGGAACATTAGCATTCAACTCCAGAGCAACTTCAGTGAGAGCATGTAAGTACTCATTGCAATATTCTGAAAATAATTGCATACATATGTATGTTAGCCCCACCCTCCAGCGGCATCAATAGGTTTAACCTCAGTTTTCTGTTGCACTGCAAATTAAGGGAAAAGAACTTATTTTAAGAGTGTTGAACACATGGCTGCCATCCAACAACTTCAGTATGGCAACCTCCCAAGAAAGCACTCCAAGGCAGCCTAATCAGGACAGAATTCCTGGCAAAAGTATGTTTTGAGACAAGGTTCTCTCTTTTTTTCCAAAGTAGAAAACTCCTTTGATGGCAGGCACAGAGAGCATTTAAGAACATTCTCAGGTGCCTTTTCTGCAAACTGAAAAATCAAACTCAAAAAGCTGGGAAGGAAAATTGCAGGAGTCATTTTAGCACTTTTTCTGATCTAGGTGGGCAGTGGAGACTGAGAAACAGCTAGCTGATTTCACTTTAGTTCTCATTTTTTCACTTCTGTCAATAGGTACAAGCTTGTAACTGATTACAGAAGTTTTAATGCTGCTCTGTAAACATGAATGATGCCTTAAACTGGATCACAAAGCTGAGTTAAATTCTCTCCTAAAGAGCCACTCAGCTTTAGTTTTCTACTAATACACGTTCCAAAATGCTGGTTTGGGTTTTGTGTTGGGATTTTCCCTCCCCACACACAGTATGTTTTATTGCTTCTGTACTGCTCTTCCTGCTTTGCACAGTCCAGTTCTGGCAAGTGGCTATACCCAGAGTTGCGGTTTGTGGCAAAAATGTGATGTGCTGGAGAAAAGATGGGAATGGCTCCGTAAGCCAGCAATAATGTAACATCCTTGGTGTGCCCACAGTGCCAACAGGCTGCAGAGGATGGGTGTCCTGAGCTGTGGGGGAGCTACAGGAGCTGGCACAGCCCTACAGGTTTTTCACTGGGAGGTAACCCAAGTGGCTCGAAGACACAACATCCTCCATCAGCTCTGTGAGATGTGGTTTTGGAAGGAAGGTGTGGCTTCAGATCTGCTGACATCATGGAAATGCTTCACCTCCTTCTGACTTCACCGAAAGCCAAACACATTAGACCTGCCAGAAATGTGACACTCAGGAGTAAAAAAGCACAAGCCATTCTGGTCAGACGAGTGAGAGCCCTCCCAGAAAGCCCAACCAGGATAAATGCAACTGAGGAACTTGAAAAATAACAATGAGATGACATTTTGATATTAAATGTTGAGTTTGGAAGATCAGTGTAACTTCTCATTCCCTAGACTAATAAACCTGGTGATTTTTTCCTAAAAAAAATTCCAAACACTTATTCTAAGAGCATTTTCCTCCTGTTTTCAGTACAGACAGCTAGTTTTCTTGCAAATGCAGAAGTACATGATTAAAACATAAAAGCAGAACACACTAGTCACCCACACGTATCCATTCTTCACCCATATGTATCCATTCTTCAATTACAAGAGAAAAAAGTAAGTAAATGAAAGTGTCAAGTATCTTACATTGGTAATAAATTTATTCTTTATTTATAGCATTTATAGGATGGATAGGAGTACCTGTATTTTTTAAATAAAGAACATTCTTTTAAGACTCTTGTTATCTGATTCTTGTTCTCCTGGATATCATGTTCAGCAAATAGAAAAATAATATAATTCCAAGTGAAGAATGTAATAAACTTTTCATTAAAACTATATTAAACACGTTCTACTGTCATAGGTGGATCTGGATTCTTACTTTTTGTGCTTTTTTTTTTTTAAATAAAGTTCAGGCCAAACATGAGTGTTGCATAACTTCCAGATAGCCAAGAACATTAATTCTGCCATCCAGTATTCCAAGGAAATAGCTTCTTTGTGTTTAAAAGATGAAAGGGCCACAGGCAAACCAAACATCACAAGAACCTGGCAGACAAAATGACCCAAGGCCGTTAAAGAAGTTACAGAAACTGCAGCTTGTAAAATTATTCCCAAAAGACAACATCACTTCCAACACCCCTTGGGCTTTCACTGTTTGAAGTCCACCTTGAAAAGGAAGCAGGAGTACCTGCCCAGGCCTTGAAATAGTGTGGAAAGGCTCATGCATATGAAGTATCAACGAGCTGATGCTGTGATGAGCTTGGAGGTGACTGCCCAGAGCCCCGGTGGTTGACGATGTGCAGGAGGAACCGGAGGCAACACCTATGAGGGGTTTTCAGCATTTCCTGCAGTTCTGTAGGAGAAGAGAGGCTGAGGCAGAGGTAAATGAGCCTGGCAGGCTGGCAGCTAATGCAACAAACCAAGTCGGAGCCAGGGAAAGCTACAGAGAGGGAGGCAAAGCTCTGCAAGCAAGCCCACTGAGGGAAATAGGGAGAGTACAGCAATTTTCTAAGGCACCAGGTGCTGCTCCATCTGCAGTAACATCTAGACACATCTCTGAGGCCACTGGGTACATGGGCTCGTGTCCTTTCTTTCCTATGACTCCCACAGGTTTTGAACCCTATTATTATAGACTTTCAGGCTTAAAAATTCCAGTGGTTAAGTTAGAAATCTGTAGTCATTAGAATAATGGGAGATCCCTAGACAGAGCCAACACTGCTATGCAGAAAATTTATTAGCAGCAGGAACAGAAGCCTGTATCAGCATTTTACTGGTGGATAAATCAGTGGGTTTGCTAATGATGTTTCAGTTCTCTTGACTGAATTGGATTTGTAAGAGAAATGCAGCTGCAGACTGAATTGCTTTATATGACAAGAGAATAATGAATAGCCAATCCTGAACACCCAGGGTTTCTGTATATATGGGATAATTTAGCTTCCGTTCTTGTTGTTATTATTTTATATGCAAATGAAATTATCAATGCCTTTATGTAATAACTTCCTGGATCACATTTATTCTAGAGCTTTTGCCTGTTTGTGTGAAAGAGAATTTTCTTCCCCTCATTTTAGCCAGGGTTTAACACTAAATCCAGCTCCTGCTGGAGCCTATGGGAGTTTTACTGTGTTGTAGATATGACCCATCCAAAGGACATTGAAAGTGAGCAGAAAATATTGAAACTGCCTGTGGTTATGAGGGTGCTATTATTTATTTGGAGATAGGGCCCATTACCTTATGCTATTATCTGCATGTTACATGTGCTGGGTTTTGCATATTTGAGGTTTACTTAACATGCATATCAGGTTCTTTTAACAATAGTGTTTCAGAAATGGTCTGGCTAAGTGCCCTCATCAGCCTCTTGCTAGGTTGTTCTCTGGGGTTCCAGCCAGTCAGTCTTTGTGTTTTAAGCTCTTAACAGGCTACTGCTCCCACTCTGAAGGATCAGGCCAAACTGAACCAATGCCCACTGGAAAAGTAAAAAACAGGATGCCAGCTGGCCAAGAGGGCTGGAAAGAGAGAGAAAAAAGAGATAAAATCATTCTTACATCAAGAAACTGCCTTAGCAACATCCTTATCTGCTGGGTGGGAATAGATCACGGTTGCCTGGTTGGTCTTCCAAATGGCTGAGCGCCCAAGTTACAGTTACTCCTTGCCATTGGAGGTGCAATTGACAGAGATGTACTGTTGAGACACACTATAAATTTAACAGATGGATTGTGAAGGCCAGCCACCTATCCAACAATTGTTTCTCCCACCAGGGGAAAGCCTTAACAAAAGCTTCCCCTGGTGTTCAACAGCATCGTGGTGGTTCATTGCACTGCAGCTTTAGAAAGGTTTTGCATGATTGGCTGCAGTGGGTAGAAACAAACTGGCAGAGACACAATTCCCACCACTTGCACAGCAATGAGGAAATTTTCTCTTAGGCAGGAAAAGAGGAGAGAATAATCTTCCCTCACCCACTGACAGGTCAGGGGCAGTGCTGTGGGAAGGGTCTTGGCACTTTCTGCATTCAGCATTTATGGTGCCAGAGGCACAGACCAGAAAACCTGGTCATCTCCATCAGTCCTTCTCCTGTGCTCTGCTGGGAACTGAGTGTCCAGGCAACAGGTTTTGCCCTCCCTGTGGGAGGCAGACAGGAGTGTAGGAGCTGAGAGAACATCATCAGGCTGCAGAACAGCATGTGCTGGGGAGGAGGGACACAGTTAGGAAGAAGTCTTTGTAAAAAAGAACATGAGGGAGCAAGAAGAGAGGTGGGCTGAAAAGAACTGAGGTAATGAGAAGCCAAGGAAACTGCTCAGCTGGATTCTTGGAGATATAAAGTGTTACGGATGTGGCCAGAAAAATGCATCACAGTGCATATTTATTTAATTCCAGGTAGCTTTGTGGGGATGGCAGTGGTGGGAGAGGCTGTGTAGGCGTTTTTTCCTATATTTCATATACATTCAGATGGTATTTCAGGCCTTGAAAGTGCGGCTGCTAAGCCACTCAACATTTTAAAGGTTGCTTGGATAAGAAATATAAAAAAAAAGTGCCTCAAATTTTAATCCTGGAAACCAGGAAATTAAAACAATATTGGAAAATCAAGAAACACAACACAATTTTTGGACACATTTTCTTTACAATTATTATAATAATTTTGGGCACCCTACTAGAATGAAACAATCTGTATTGCACTTGAGAATCTGTGGAATTTTTTAGCATTTTAATGGTTTTACATAAATTCAGACTTCAAAAGCCTGGCATGAAGGAAGTTAAACTAGCAAAACAAAATTGTTTAATTACTAGTTTTCAGTAAGGTATTTAAAGAATTTCAACAACATAAGCCGTTGGTATGTTTTGTTCCAGTAGGATGTGCTATCTTCTTGGTCCGAAGTGAACAATTCTGCCATGCCAATGGGGACTATCACACTGCAGGCAGTGCCTGGAATGACAGTTTCCACAACAGTTTCCACAAAGTAAAACAAATCACTAGTGGTGCTAATTATTATCAATGTATTTACCACAAAAAAAGCTTTAGCTATAACCATGCCAGAGAAACAGATTTCATTTTGTTAGACTTGAGAACGCAAGAAACACTGCTAGACTAAAAGAGGTATTGAAAGGAAGAGACAGTAAGGCAGCTCTTTTTCTGCTTTCAAACAAGATTTAACTGCTGTTAACAGAGAAAGTACAGGATATCTTTCTAAAGCTGGTCTGTGTAGAAAAACATATTTGGGAAGGGCAAATAACTAATCTTGTTAACAAGTTCTCTATAAAGCACTTTTGCACTCTGGAGATACATGTTTATGCTCCCACACACTGGAACTGTAGGTGACTTGAAGAGGGATCTGCTCAACAGAAAAAGCAAAGGAGGGAAAACTGAGCACTCAGTTTTGTCTGTCATTTTCTGTTTTCTGTGGTGATAGAGAAGAGCAGTTCTGGAGTAAGGACTTTCTATAGCGCAACACAGCTGTTCTTTCTGATGTGTCCCTGAAAGAATTCACCATCTGGCACTGATGATATCACAGCCTGTTGCCATGGGACCACCATGTCATCACACATATCCCACACTCAGCATCCTTTCAGAGCAAGACAGTACAGCTGGCATGTCCGACTTCAGCAGCCAGCAGAAAAAGGTGACGGGGACCACAGGCCCAGGACATAATGACAAAAACAGCTGCCATGAGCACATCCACACAGGCCTTCTCTGAGGAGGTGCCAAGGAAGGACTTCCTGTGTGCCCCCAACACCCAGGGCAGTGACACCAAAACAGGACCACAAACCAGCTGTGGCACTGCTGACACAACTCTGTTGCAGAGCAGTATCAATGAAAACGTCATGTTTTGCTCAACAAATACTTTCTTGCCTCTAATGCAGTAGTCTGCCATTACTGGAAATTCTAATTCATCAACACATATAGAGAAAATTGATAAAAAGTAGTGAATACTACTACCTTCCCATTATGCAGTTTATAATTCATTTTATTGCTCTTGGTTTACAGTCCATTTCAGATTTATATTCTGCAGTCATGTAAGGATTAATCTGTTTGGAGAAACTCACAAAACTTGTGTGTTTCAAGTGCATTGCAGCATAACCGGCTGAAGTTTTAGCTCAACCTCACCACTTTTCATGAGAGGACAGCAGAAGGGGAGCATTCAGCTATTACTCAGCCACTTCATGGAATATGCTACAGACCAGAAACATGGCCTTTGATGAGTTATGGCTCAAGTAAAAACATACTTCAAGCATTTATTTCTGTTACAACAGTAAGTCCCTGCCTTCTGTCCACAGGGAAGATATTACAGGATCTTACCTAATTTTAAAGAAGTCCAAGATACATAATCTCTAACTGCATTTACGTTTTTTGCAACTCTCTGACTATGGACAACTTAAATTTGTGATGTTCCTGGTATTTTATTACACTTTGCAAGTGAGAAGCAGGCCCTGCAGTCTTAACAAGCAGAATGGAGGTGACAGGAAATGGAATTTCCTAATTAGTTTCTGAAATGTATGAGATGATGTGATTGCCAGAGGTAGCAGAAACCAGACATGATGACCAAGATCTCTTCCTGTCCAATGCAAAGGATGGGAGTTACACAGCTCTGTGAGTATCAGAACTGATGAAATACAACGCACAGATTTTTCCGTGCTGGCTGCTTGTACAAGCCTAGACCAAAAGGGTTTACTGAATCTCGGGCCAAATAACAAATAAACTGGGTTACATTAAACAGCTTAGCAGTAGCTGTCTTCCAGCTTGACTCCTTTTGATCTCAGTGATAGTAAACTCTGGTGGAGCGGAGTGACCAAACAGGAGAGGTTTCTGAAACTAGAAAAGAAAATTGCATGAGATAGCCGAAAGCTGAACCTCAGGACTGATATTTCAATTTTCATCTTCAGTAGAAGCATGTGGAAAGATTCTAAACATCCCTATAAACAGATGAGAAACCTGGTTTTCTTCCTACGCCAACACCCAATGGCAGGTGTCTAGGGGACATGAATAAAACAGTATTTTGTCACCCCTTCCCAGTTATCAGTAAGGTCCAGATTATGCACATCCAAAGACAGAGGTGTAACTTATTTTTTAATAGCCCCTCATAGACTTTTACCTCACTTCTTACTGAGTCAAGAAGCTGTTGTTTTTACTTTAAGTCTAAAAGCTAAGGAGGATGACTTATAACTATTTAGAAAAAATCCCTACCAATCCTTTCCACTTTTCTCATCTCTTCCTCCCCACAAAGGCATGTCTTTGGGATGGCTTGTAAACAACAGTCATGGGGATAGCAGTTACATGTATTTTGGTTTTTCAAAAGGCTTTGCAGGCAAAAGATCTCAATGTAGTTTAGGGAATCAGCAGTGGTACTGGCATCATTAGGCTGAAAAGTATTTTCTTTTAAAAAACTATGTATGTTTGCACTTTGCTTGCTTGACTTCTTAGAAGAAAAGGATTCATGATTAAAGGGGAAAAATTTCTTCTGTGACTGTGTAATAAAATCCATGCACAGAGAATCTTAATTCAGAGATTCAGTAATTCTCAGGGAGAATTATTCTCTGCAAGAGAAGGAAGAGAAGAGAAGGAAGTCTTTCTTCACTTTTGGCCAAGCAAGACTGCACCGTTCCTGGCCTGTCAAAATTAATATTTGAGGCTGATGCTTGTACAACCAACTCCAAATAATGGACTGAGTCCAAGCACCTCCTCTGCTATGATAGCCAGGTCTCCAGGACAATACCCAAATGGCAATATCATGGTCTGTCACCTACCCACCCTGAGCTTCTCTGCACGTGTCATTGTGTGCCAGCTCAGCAATTCCAGTTATGTGAGAATATAGGAAGAGATGTGAAGCCTTGAACACACTCTGGCTATAACGACCCTTCAGAAGCAGCTGAGACTCCCTCACAGGCTGCTATTCTACCTAGAAAAGAGCCCAGAAGAATTTATTTCCTTTCGACTATCCATGCAGGAAACACAGGAGACAACAGGTTAGACAAGGTAGACAGCTGACTGATTAGCACACAAAGATGAAAAAAGATTTCTGTCACAGCACAAATGTATTATTTATCAAATAATACATTTTCCAGGAGCTTATGCTTTTAAGACACCGAGGAAAAGGAAAACAGTGTTGGGATGCTTCCTTTTGATGGACTGAATTTCACATTCTGGGCAATAATCTTGGCCCCTCTCTAATTCTTCCAGCCAAAATGTTCAGCCCATGCCAAAAATCACACTTAAAACTCAAAATTCAAGCAGCTGATTCTGTGTCTTGCTTTTCCCAATTTCTACTCCAAGAGATAAACTGCTATTAGTGCAACAAGAGATGAAGACACCAATATTTACAGCATATTTGTTGTAATGAATGAGAAGCTTTTACAAAGAGAAAGACACAAGTGACCAAATCTCTATATGTTATGTAATGTTTATGCTTCATAAAGGCTGTTACAGAAATTAAAAAAAAAAAAAAATTAAAGCTTTTTCCAAGTGTCAGATGTTTGCAGCCAGCCATCTCAAAAAGGATGAATACTTACCCGTAACGTTGATTGAGAAAATGATGCTCACCAAAATGGCTGAATGTCTTCTCAGGTTGCCTGTACACACAGGCACGCTGAGCTGTCAGCTGCTTTAAGGGGAAATAATTCTAAAAGAACAAGAGCTCTTGACAATGTCACCAATGCATACAAGTAAGCAGTTTTTCTTTTGGTAGGAAACAGATCATTGCTTCATTTCTATGTTACATTTATATTGCACCAGTTCTGAAAGGATTTTTTTCTCATTTCTTTTAAGAATGCTTTCTGTAGGTGTCGCAGTGGGGTTCTGCAACCTTCCCGGGGACAGCTTTGCCCGTGGCAAGAATCAGGAAAGGCCCATATTTTGTAGATATTTCAGCAGATCTTTATTGGCATCGAGGAATCAGCACACACTCCCAAGTCACAGTACCCACCCGAATTCCCAGGCCGGGGAACACAAAATCACCAATCAGAACAGAGCTCTGGGGTACGTGTGACCAGGGAGCAGGGGCCAGGAGACACCGTGCATGCTCTGCACCCCAGGGCCCCCCTCCCCCCAGGGGAACGGGGCCGGGGGGGGCGGTCCTACAACAAGTAGGAAAGACCTATTACATGTTTCTCCTATCTTCAAAGCATCTTCAACCAATCACAAACTCTTCTCCCGAAAATACGGCTGATTTGCATAAAACAAATGAGGAAACCAGTTTCTGAAATCAAGACTGATTGGATTACAACTTCAGGGTAATTCCTTCTACTGGAGCTGGGAAAAGCTCATGAGAAACAGCACCACCAGCTAAGTGAAGAATTCCCTTTGGGCAGGACTATAGCAACAGTTGGCATAACTGAAAGCAAAGGTGCAACCTTCTGGAATAATCAAGTCTGCAGCACCACAGCTGCATTCTAGTCAAGGAACACTGTATCTTTGGGGGAAAGAAGTGTACATGTTCCCATGACTGAGGACTGCAGCATAATACATGTGTGCAAGAAAGGTGAATGTTACGGATGACTGAAGTGGCATTTTCGAGTTGCTGCTACATTTCCTCCATGATCACATGTTTTTATGAGAGGTATTTATTAGAAATGTAAAATGACACAGGAGATGGAGTAAAAGCACTGCAACAAAGAATTTCCAAGTTTTGCTGAATTACTGGCAAAATGGGGTATCTGGCCAACTACCAGCAACGGCCCATCCCCTGAAAGATTATTCAGCAGCAACTCTTAAGTCTGCAGTAGGGTATGCTCCCTTTCAGGCCTTAGTATCGTTCCTAGAGAACAATTCATCCAGTTGTCTCTCTTTCTAACCTCATAGCATATTAAGCATATTAAACCCTCTTGGAAATACTTTAAAGAATCGAAGGCAAGGAAGTTTCTTTTACATATTTCTTTTTATAGATTTTATATTTTATGTGAAGCAGGAAAGGAATTCAATGTTTGTCTTATACGAAGTCTCTACAAATACTTTTGGAGACCAGAATTTCTGCTTCTGCTAGCAGAACCAGCTGGATGCAGAATAAACTACAGCAAGAACTGGAACTTGTGCTGAAAAGTAGGAACAACCCATTCTTCCTTTTTCTTCTAAACTGAACTGCACAGGAAAAACACCATCACCACACTGCAAACATTTCAAATAAGAACAGAGAGATTTATGTGTGTTAATCTGCGACAGGGTTTTCCCCCAGTGGATGCAGCAACCCTCCCATTCACTTTGCACCATACCATACATGTGTGGTATTGCCTGACATTGCTGTGAAAGTCCTGTCAACACTCCTCGTGCTTCTCCGTATGTTAAAACCACTCCTGCTCTAAGTTCAGTCTCCCTTAAACAATACACCAGCTAAAAGAAAGCTTTACCATCTAAGAACTGAAGCGTTCTAAGTATGGAAGTTTGTTTAAATGAAAAATAAAAGTAAATTACAAGGTGTTAAGAAGAAAATTTATTTGGTCAGTGAAAGGAAACCCAAACAAAACACTGAATTTTTGACAAATTCCACGACAAACAAGAGTGAAGACAAATACAGGACTGTTAATAATCCTTTACTCTCTCCTGTCTCACTGAAGTTTTTAAGATTAATCACACCAGAAATACGTCTTGGAAACTGGAGGCCTTTTAATTTCAGTGTTGAATTTAACTTCATCTCATCACATCTGAAGTGAAGGAGGTGGAACTGACATGGAAATGCTGCTCTGCAAAAACAGTAACTACTACTGAAAACAAAGATATCCCAAATTGCACAGACTTGCTTTGTTGCAGCTGGCTGTTGCAGAGGGCACAGCAACTGCTGGGGGTATTACAAACTGCACATGCTACAGAGAAACTCTGGACAGTCAGTCAGCATGAACTGAAGCTAAAATTTTAGTTGTGACCTTACTCTGTTGCCAAGAAGGCAGATGAATATGTCACTATTAAACCAGCAGAAGGTTCCTTTGCCCTGGCATGGAAATGCTGCAACACAAACTGCAGCCCTTCAGCACACAATGATATTTACCAGCAGAGCTTCACAGAGAATCCTTTCAAGTGTTCAGGGTACCATTTTCTAAGGAGCCACTGGTTTTGAGGGGCCAGTTCAGCCTCTCTTACACAAACCACCAGTGTGCCTCATACCACCTGGAAAGCTATTAGTGGGGCAAGCACAACTGGTCAAAAGTAAAGAGTGACAGAAGCAGAAGCAAACAGCCAGTGCAGATGGATGAGCCCATACAGAGGCACATCTCTGTGCAGGTGGATGAGTACACACCTACTTGCTTATGTGTAAATTTTGTGCATGTCCTATGCACTTGGCCATTGGAAAGCTGCACCTAAAATGGACATAGCCCACTGGGCTACCTGGCTTCCACAACTCCGTATACATTGTTCAGATATAGTCTATCACTCTTAATAAGCCTTCTTTAAAGCTTCAAGCCTTCAAGCCCACTGCTGATTTTTATTAGAATGGCAAAAAATACTGTAGGCACTGGTCCCAATAGTGCTGTGTCCTCTTAAGTTTCTCTTCTGCTAAACAGATCTCTAACAGACAGCACCACATCAGGCTTCTGCCCAGTCCTCCCACCCCTTCATTAAAATGTTTTTCTATATAATGTTGTTTTAGAGTCAAACTTCTGCCAGACAAGTATCAGTCTGGAAGAAAAACTTCCTGCTATATTATAAACCTTTGAAAAAGAATTCAAATGTCTGGGCTATGGTAATTTGATAAGTTGTATCTTGGCCAGTGGGCTCCTGGTTCTCAAAAAAATCCAAGATTAGCAGACATAACACTTTCAAGCTATGCTGTGTGAAGCAAGATCCTAACACTACTACATCAAATAAGACTAAAAAATGGGATCATTCAAATTCCTAAACATGAAGAGCAGACAATTCCTAAAGTCATTTTCTTCTCTGCATGGCTTTAAGTTTTCCCAGTTCATTGGGTATGGATATTGTTATATTTCTTGCAAGCATGGTCAAGGCAAGTGGGTATCAAAAGAGTGAATTTTAGACAGGTTTGATATTGCTGTCCCTCCTATTACCACTTGACAACTGTATGTGGGTTGAATGGACTGTGAGCATTGCTGACAGACACTGTAAAAGAAAAAAAAGCCAAAGAAATACACGTTACCTTGCCAGACTCTCCCCCAAAGGCCCAACCCAAAATTTCCAGTTTGCTCTTTCAGCAGCCCAACCTGAGGCATCTGACCCTATAGTTCTGTGCCACGTCAGAACACAGTCCAGGTACTCACAGCTTAAGGGGAATAATGGGCCAGTATTTGGGCTGCTTTTTGTCACAGTTCCTATCAAAGATCAGCTGCATGGCAGCCTCCATTGCCTGGATTTTGGCAGCTTCAGCACCATACAGTTTCTTCATTTCTGCCATGCGCCTCTCCCCAGGTCTTTCTGTAGGCGGCTCCACAGAACGCTCCACCCTCCTGTGCAGGTCTTGATCAGCCTCCACGTATGGGTCCTCAGCTTCCAGCTGCTGCTGCCTCCCTAGGCAAAGAAACCGTAAGAGATGTAAATTACTGGGCTATCAACCAATCACATTTTATTTTAACTTCTAAAAATATTATATATTCGTATTTTTGCTGGGTCTAAAAGGCCAAAATCCACACGTTCTAGGGTTCAGCTGCATTAGTTTTGCATAAAGAGAAATTCCTACTAAATATCATTCTAAAGCCAGGCTGGGCTAAATGGGGAGAAATGAAGAAGATCCTGGAATTGAATCCTATAACCACAGGAAACCTGAAACCTCTGTATTAGTACTAGTAAGCAAAAATCAACATTGCTCCATTTCTCCCCAACATACACATGCCCTGAAAAATTCAAACAACAAAAGAACAAAAACCCAAAACATAACCTCTCTCCCCCTCCCAAGAAAACAGAAACAATCCAACCAAAAAATCCCAACCCCTTCTCCATACCAAAAAAATCTGAACAAAAAAGGAGAGTTGTTTCCAAAATAATGACTTAGCAACTGAGGAAGGAAACAATGCACAGGACAATGCAACTTTATCTGAACGATAGCCAAGAGAAAATGTAATCAGTTACTACTCTGCGAAAACGAACAAACGGGTCTGTCATGACTGCCATTAAGTGCATTCAATGAAACACAGCTGTAAGCATCGTGTTTAGATAAACTGTCCAAACGCAGCCATTTCTCAAGACTTGCAAAGTTCAAAGCTGGCAGTCTTACTCTATTGCTTTGAAGACAAACAAAATAGCACCAGCATAAATGCATCCATCGGGTCTTTGAAAGAGGATTTAAAACACTTCAAGAGGTGAAACATTTGGACCAATCTGTCAATAAAAATTCTCTGTGGTAAGCCTGATTGGAAGCAAGAACTTGATTGTGCACATCCGAATTTACCTCTGCTTCCTGGGTACTGCTCTGATGAACAAACAATGCTGTGTACAGTCAAAGTGTTGTACAAAACTCCCCTTTTATGGGGACATTTCTAGAAGAGGTAGAAAACCACCTGGCAGCTGAACTCAATAACAAATGACCATCCTCAAAACCATGTACCAGGCACAGTTCGCTACTATGACAGCAGTCGGGTTTTTTAAACATCAAAAAGGACAGCGTGTCCACAGGTCAGGATGCATTAGTCACACACAGGACATGCTTCTCAGCATTTGGTGCCATGTACCTCTTCCCTTTTTCACCCTAAGGCAGAGGTTTAGCTTCCACAACACACATGACATCTGCAAACCCTAACCCAAAGTTACGTATCCTGACATTTCTGTGTCAAACATCTGCAGTTTATTTTTATACTGGAAAGTACTGTACCGAGCAGCCAACTGACTGTCAGCCTTCCTAAAGGAATTATCCCCTGTACATCACTCACAGAAAACAGATATTTTAAATGCTATGATCAGAAACTTCACTTTTGGGATCTGTTTGTCTGACAGACACAGAAAGCTTTTGTCCTGTCATTTGATATACCATTCACAGTTTTGCATTGGTTCTCGAAGGGCTTGAGAAGTTATTAGCGATCTATTCCAGAAAGCTGTTTCTGTGATTCTGTTTTAAGGGCACACCCCTGAATTAGGCTGCACTGCCAGAATTCACAAGGAAATATACATTAGAGTCCATATCTGTTTCTGGAAGAGTCAGATTTATTTGGTGTCGGGCCATTTTAACCAGAAGGTCTGAATTAAAGAAACTAATGTTGCCTACAGAGGGCTCAGCACTTCGAGGACACAGTATAGCACCCAGGCTACACTTTGAATCCCACTGAAACCCAACTTCCTGGGACACCACGCTGCCCCCAACTACATAATATGCCTTTAAGCACAAACTTGATGCAAATTACATTGAATAGTTTTAGACAGAAAACCCAAACAAGCCCATGCTGACAAACCAATGTCTCCCACTGCAGATTACACAGCAAAACTCTGGCAAGGCAATGAATTGAACCTGTATTTCCTAACTCTCTTGGGCCACAGAGACAATTCCTTGTACTTCTGTGTTGCCCATGGAAATTTTTTATTCTTTAGTTCCACAGCTGCATGCTAGAGACAGCTGCTTCCTTGCTTGTTTGCTGTAGAATGCTCTCTGGTAGCTCACTGTATATACTGATCCTTAAGAAAAAATAATTTCTCTGGAGAAAGATAATGAATTCTTCTGTTTGGAAATTAAATGGATCTCTAGCAGAAGCTTTATGATGGATGAGTGGATTACAGTTTAGTGTGCATCAATCTCCGTTTCTCAGCACAGAGTAGTTCATAAATCTGTAGATCCTAATTGCAATAATTAAAATAATAATACCAATTTAAATTCCATTGTCAGAATCACCTGATGAATGTCTGGAGTGTTTTACTTTACACTAATCAGATGTACTCCCCTTAATTTTCTAACCTGACTTCTGCTATTCCATAGCTTCTGGTTAAAAAAAATGCCAGAGGGATTGTATTACAGAGTTTTAGACACATAAATCAGGTCTAGAATCCAGGCAGAGGCTCGGGGCAGAAATCTGCTATAGGGATCCACTGCTTTTTGCACCAAATGCTGAATTTGAGCATAGAAGATGACAGCTGTTGCTGGTAATACCACTGCAGCTGTGTGAAATATGTTGCAGTTTCAGATCAGTTATTTGTGCAGAGATACTACTGTGACAAACTCCACAGTCATAGACAGAATCATAGAATGGCCTGGGCTAGAAGGGCCCTTAGAATCATCTTATTCCAACCCCCCTGCCACAGGAAGGGACAGCGTCCACCAAACCAAGTTGCTCAGAGCCCCATCCAGCCTGGCTTTGAACACTGCCAGGGATGGGGCATCCAGAGCTTCTCTGGGCAACTTGTTCCAGTGTTTCACCACCCTCACAGCTGGCAGCACTATTTGCTTTTACAGACTATTAAGGAAAGAAGTCATGAAATTAAATGGGTATGTGAACTACTGCTTTTCCAAAACCAGTATTTCCAGTCAAACACAGACATAAGGAATCGATAACAGAGAAAGTATTATCCTGTTGAAATGCACACTAAACTTCCTTTGGTGGGGCAAGGGCTGGGAAGTAGAACTGCTGTAATTTCCAGCAGTCTGGATTCTATCCATTACCTAAGAGTTTACTTTGAAAACAATACAAAGCCATACAACTTGAGCTAAATCTGCAACTACCTCTTCATCAAAAAGTTGACAACAAGAATCTGACAACGGAAATACAAACAAAATTATAAACTGTCTATAACCCTGAGCCTATGGAGACAACCAGAATTTCTCTGAAGCAAGCAACACATACTCATCCATGAAGCAGACAGCACAGTTTATCAAAACACTAATTCTCAGCCTGCAGCAATGAAGTGCTCAGCTCATTCTCAGATCAGTTTCACATTGCAAATTCACAAGCCATTGGGCTGCCAAGTTATAAGTGAAAAACAAGTAATTTTTACACAATTCTGAGTAGTTCCTCCTTCCACTTCATGCAAACTAAAATAAACAGGCTTTCTTTTACAGCATTCAGCTTCAACTACTGGCAAGCTTCCCCCAATCAAGGAACAGTATTTTGCAAACGTTCGTAAGACAGGCAGGCAGCTGCAGTGGTGGTTGGTTCCTGCACAAAGGAAAAGCATTGCTGACATTTTCCCAGTTGGTCAGTTCTATTTCTTTTCAAAGATGCTCTTTCTCTCTTCTGAAGCTCTTTTCAAAATTCACTTACTCCTACCAAGTCCAGCTCTGCTGGCAAGTCATCGTTACCTGGCCAAAACCAGTTGGGACATCTTTTTCCAAACACAGTAAATAGAATTCTTTAACCATGAAGGAAAAAAGTCCAGATCTGTCATGGTTTGCCCCCAGCATCCTAGATAACCTAAAATGTTATTGTATTCCATATCTACCTGTGCCCAAAATGGGAAGTGTCTCTTTAAGAGCCTGGATCTGGAAATAGAATCGTGGGGCTGGCAGGTGCCAGTCTTTTTAAACTCGGGGTTGCTCAGGCAGAGCTCCCTCTTGCCTCATGGCTCTCACTCTTTGCCTTTTGTTCTTGCAGGCAGAGAGCTGAGGCAGTACCAGTAGAGGCTCCTCTTTGGTTTTCTTTCAGGTTTTTTTTATGAGGTAGGCAGGTGCTCAGCCATCTCCAGGAGAGAAGGGCCCCGTCACACACAATAGTGACTTGGGGAGACAAACTCCATCACTCCAGATGTCCCCCCCTTCCTTCTTCCCTCTACTGTATATACTGAGCATGGTATCAGATGGTCTGGAATATCCCTTTGGTCAGTTGGGGTCACCTGTCCTGGCTGTGTCTTCCCCAGTCTCCCACGTCTCCCCAACTTCACCAGCGTGGCAGTAGGAAAGGCAGAAAAGGCCTTGGCTCTGTGTAGGCCCTGCTCAGCAATAACAAAAACATGTCTGTATCATCAACCCTGTGTTGAGTGCCGATTCGAAACACTGCCCCATACCAGTCACTGTGAAGGAAATAAACTCTACCCCAGCCAAAACCAGTACATCTACCTAACTCGTGTCCTGTGCCATCATCAGTAATTCTAGGCTTTATAAAATAAAGTTTTCGGTTACTGTTTCTCCCTTCACCACTTTTCCCACTTTTTATGGATGACTTCTAGTCTGGCGTGTACTAGCTGAAAAGAAAAGTGAACAAATACAGACAACTACCTCCACTCTCAGGGACTGCCAGAAGCAGGAGAAAGAGTAACTAGTGTATTAGCCATTTGTTGCGGTGGGTGTCGATGGTCAAGTGCCGCAACTGTCCCAAAAGTGTCTCCGCGTGAAGCCGCTTTGGTAGGGCAGCAGTGCACACACTCACGCGCGAGGCAGACAGCAAAAGAGTCCGGGAAGGGTCTCCATATGGGGTTCCACAGGAGGGTTTATTGTGGCCACTCACACGAGGGATACCAGGGACGAAGACAAGGAACAATGGAGGGTATGGGGGTTTTATGTGGGGGCGGAGAGAGGATCAGGGCCAATGGTCTGAGGGCACAGGGGCGGTACAAAGGCAGGACTAGGGTAAGGGAACCAATAGGGATACCGCGAGGGAGGGACTAAGGAACAAGGGCCAGTGGGAGAGCAGGGAAAGGAGAACATTATAGGGAACAGATATACAAGGGATAAAGGGGCAGGGAGGACAACAGGTCCATCAGGGGAACAGAACTGGGTACATTAACACAAAGGTACAATGCAGCCTAGGAGAAGCATGTCACTCCAACCTGGGGAGGATTTCTACCCTTAGGGACGGTCTCACTAATATATGGGCTTCCACAGCCATTCACTGCATTTTGGCCTTCATACGCACACAAATGATCTCTTGCATATTTTAAGCAAGGTTATGACCTAAGCCCTTCAAGACATAAGCTATTTTCCCCATAGGTCCTTAGAAATTCAGATGCCTTGTTTCTCTTTTTTTATAAAAAGGAAAGTGCCACATACTTTTTGTAAGTTTGGTCCATTTTACATTTCTTTCTTTTTTTGTAATATCCTTTGAGAAGCTTAAGTAGTAACAAAAAAAAAAAAAATCCTGTCTGGAATTTATCCTTCTTTTATTAAAAGAAAAAAAAAAAACAAAACAAGAAAAGAAACCAAGAAAGAAAACCAACTTCAAAACTAAAACCCAAATAAATTCTCTTATTTAGAAAGAAGTCTCCATGGAGAGACTTTGCAACATTAAAAGGAGATAGAAGTGGAGAGGATAATTATCTATGTCAGATTTTTAATGAAATATTCATACCCAGCATTGTGTGGTTTCTTGTACCATTTTTAGCTCTCGGTATTTATACATCCAACCCTCAGCTCACTGCAGCCAGTCATCATATGGCATCTGACAACATTTCTTATTCAGACATTGTTCCCCACAGGTCTGTAGGTGCCCACACTCAGCAGCCTGCCATGTGCTGCCCCACACAATGGTAGGTATGGTAAGAGACCAAGAGCTTGCTCCTCCCAAGCGTTAAATGCCACTACTGACTTTAGGCTGCTTGCTTAGCACATTATTTTTCAAGGAAATATTGCACTTTCTCCAGTCTTGATGTGTTTTTAATTTTCCATGATTTCAGACTGACCTATACCCTGTTCACATATTTGTCTGCTTATTTTAAATGATGATTTTCTGTTACTGCTGCATGTGCACTTTGCGAGCTTTTTCATCTTAAATGCTACCTGAGCTGATCTTGAGCAGCCCACACTAACAGTTAAAACCACTACTCATTTCTACTGATTAAAAACTCCTAGTTCTCTTTTTGAATGCCACTTCCCACGAGCCTATCTGCTGTGTTAAGTGTTCTGCCCACACACAGGCTTCTCCATGCAAAATGCCAGTTTCTTCATCTTCCTAGAAAAGCTAAATACCTTTACCATAAACCTGCACAAGAGGTTTTTTTTAGAGGTGATAGAATCAGACCATTTTATTGTGCCCATACTTTCATGAACTGGGTATAGCATGGGGAAAATCAAAATCTTTGCCTCAAGGAAGTCCACCAAAACAGGGATTTAAGTCAGGATTTGTAAACAGGATATTCAAGGAGTTTAATTTCTGCAGAGTTCTGCAGAGCTCTGGGTTTCCAGAGGGCTGGAATCTCAAATACTACTCTTTTATCAAGTGCAAAGCTTTGCAGAACAAGAGTTTCCATCAGTGGGAGTGTACAAGATGCAAGCAATTGTGACTTACCCCCACATCTGTAAAGATAAAACATTCTTGGTTGCTAAAAACAGCGTGGTCTTGCTTGCTGGAGGGTTACTATGGAACACTAAGTAACTTACAGAAATTGTGGAAACATGCTGAAAGAGAATGATGATTTTATAGCAGAATGACCACCCTTGTTCTAGATGTATGCTGGTTTGGGGAAAATAGACTTCTTTTTAAACTTATTCTAAAATTTAAAACTTTGTGTTTGCAAAAGATGTGACAAAAGGATTCCCCATGATATCATGCAACTTTCCCATTTTTAACAGAAGTCTGATCTCCAAAGACAGCTAGGCCTTATCTTACTATGCCAGCAGTCTCATCTATACAGAAAAATCAAATGCTGTAGCTGACTGGAAAACACTAATTTGGAATAAAAATTACTTTTGGTGGGAGTAATTGCCTGCAATGTTAAGCTTTCAGTCACCAGTCATGACGACCATGACAGAGAACTACCAAAAATGCTGAGGATATTAAAGCCCCAAATATCTACACTGACAAAGCTTCCATCTGCTAGTTGAGGAGAGAATGAGTTAAAAGAAATGGACTATTTCACCACATATATCTATAAGCAGTGCAATATTCTCAAGAAAAAAAGAAAACTTTCCCTTATAGGCTTTGAAGTAAGAGCAGATGTGATTCCTTGGCAAGCTTGTGGCAGTCTGAAACCATGGTTCTGTGAACATTTTTCCTTCCTCAGCTACAAAAGCAGCTTATGCAATTTCTGCTCTCCTCCTTCTCCCTTAGCTGCCTGCTCCAGCTCCCAGGCCCCTCACAGATGATATTACAATTGCCTAAGGGGCAACTCAAAGAATTCTAAAAAAACCTCCCACAAACAAACAAACAAACAAACAAGCAAACAAACAAACAAACAAAACCTTGTATTTAGTTCTAGTACAGTTCAGTGCCCTGGAAACACCATTGCAGGAGTGAATGTCTAGAAAGAAGAACTGCTTAGCCTGGCTTTGGCACCAAGATGTGTTTACTGAAGCACAGCTCAACTGAAACCTATTGGTAAGAGCAGGAAATAATCTCAGGTAAGAGAGTGCACTCCCTCGGACAGACTCAGTTGCAACAGGCTGTCTAAACAGACAGCAAACAGATTTTGCAAATCTGAAGTACTCCAATACCTTCTCTTTCACTCTTTCAATTTTTCTACACATTTTGAAGAGGACAGCTGTGTAGAAACAGGGCAAAACTATTTAGCAACACAGCAAGTGGAGGAAAACTACCTTTGAAATAAAAATTAATAGAAACCAAGGAAGAGGTTCCTCATCTCAAGAATGAGAACTAAAGTGTTCCACTTTCAGGTTTGCTACTTAGTGGTATGTGTCACGCTCAAGTTAATTAACCACATGCCTCACTGTAATTAATCTGTAAAATGAATCTAGTAATTTAAAGAATTAATTATTTCACATTATTTTTTAATTTGTGTTAAGTAACTGGCAGAAAGCTATACAGCTAACTGGAGAATAAAGAAGCTGATTTCTGTTTTAGAAATAGGATTAAAACCCAAGAAGGATTGTTGTGTGGTCTCCAAAACAAACTGCCAAGGATCCTACACAGAAACAATATAAGCCTTCATGTCCATGTTTACATTAGCACTAGGCTACACTGGTTACTGCCTAGCTAAACATCAAATCACCTTTCTTTTATTTTCTTCTATTACCTTCCACAATGAAACCCTTAAAAAGGAGTATTTTCAGCCCAACCAGAAAATGCACTGAAACAATTAAACCCCAAGAACATGAAACAATCAGCTAGTCAGTGGAACTTCACGTGAAAGCCTACTCTAGAAATTTGATTGCTCTAAATGTAATTCATAATCAGGGATTTGTTGATGAAGGCTAGAAACACAGAGGTGAGCCCTGCGCAATCAGGGGTCTGTATCACAGCAGAGGCACCAAGGTGTCTGTATGCTGGTGCCATCTGACAGAATTAAACTGATAGGAAGTTGCTGACCGACCACTGCTTAGAAATTAGTACAGGATCAGGCACTGGCAGCTGCCTCTAGTAAGGATCAAGTCTACTTCAGTAAGATTAAATACAGACCAGCTGACTCTGCACTCCCATCCCCCAAAACAACTCCAATCTGTCACTGATGGCAACAATGCTGACACCAGACAAAGACAACACTGCTAGAGTAAACAGAAGGATTACTTAAATCTATATATAACTATGTCTTCACATATATTTATGGCACAATCTGAGGAAACTGAACAGGGAAATGTTAAAATTTAAAAGTGTTACTTTAAAAGCAAACCAGAACACTAAAGAAACATGAGTTTCACAATAATTTTTTATGTGTGTCCTGAATAGAAATTAAACACATGCACTTGGAAGAACATGTTTCACGATGCACTGAGCCACTAGTCAGCTAAATAATACTGAGTTTGGTGCTTTCAGGAAAAAAAGAAAGAAAGTAGCCTTTGGCAGACTTCTAGATCAAACTCACAAATATGAACTTCACACTGAAATTTCTTGGCTCCAGACACACTACAGTGCTGAATTCAAGTTTGGTTTATTGTTTGATATGAGAAAGCTACTTTATCAAAAACACTTGAAAAATATTTTTTTGGAGAGCAACCTGCAGGTCTAAAATTCAGTATTACCACAGACATGCAGAATTAAATAACAAGGTCTAATCCAGAGAAAATTAATTTCAGCAAGTAAATATGCATTTTTTCCATGCTACTAGTAAACTACATGTGCTGCCTGACCAAGCATTTGGAAAGAGACATGTGGAAAAAAGGGTCAGACTAAAGGAATCAGTGAAACATACCACAATTTGTGAAAGGAAGGGCTGAGGGGTAGCTTTGGAAACATAAGTTTACCTATGGCCTTCTGAATTTCTCATTGCTCATTTCATTATTTAGTAAATTAAATGAAATAAACACATGAGGGTAATTGCTATGCCCAGGATTAAAAACACAACAAAAACCACAGGAGAAATATGCCAGAAGAAACCTGCAGATGTACATCTTTTACCTTCCACACAATGGGAATGTTTGACTTCAGAATTAGTTCCAGGGTTTGGTGCTGGAGCACAAGTCTGAGCATTCTCTTTTAAGAGACAGCTGGCATCCCACCTGCCAGAAAGTTAAGTTGTACTTCTTGGCACTTGGGAGCTCCCTGTCTCCTCTCTGTCACTTCAACAGGATAAATCATACCTGAATGAAGTATTTCAGTGACTTGATGAAGACTTTACACAAGGAGAGACACCAGACTAAAAGCCCATCTAGTCTGACAGCCTGCTCATGACGGAGGTCAGTACTTGACACCAAGGGAAGGATGCAAAAGGAGGGAGTACAAATCCCTACACATCACCAGCATCACTAGTAGAAACAGAGAGATCAGAAAAATGCAGATGCTTCTTCCTGCACTCCCCCAAAGCCAGCCAGCTGCTCTGCGATCTACCACCTCAACACCTCCTCCATCAGCATGTTGCACATGATGCAATCTCAACAGTCTGGACTCTTCTATATGGGCCAAAAATCCCAAGGCAGTGACAACTGATGAATTTTAAAGTGAGTCTTCCAACACTCTGTTCAGCAACCACATCAGAAATTGCAGATGTTCTAGAAATCAAGGTATTCTACAAGGCTTGTACAAAGAGAGAACAGCAGCATTGGTTTCAGCATTTGAACAACCACAGAAAAGCTGAGGCCCAGCATGCTCTTTGGAGACCTACATTACTTGGCAAAATTACTACAGTTTCTCTGAATACAGAGCTGACTTTTAGAGCAACAATCACTTCAGCAACTACAAATGGAATTAAACCCAGGAGATTATTATCCAGCTAAATTTGAACAATAACACTCAATGATGTAACACCCATGTTATTTATTTCAGTAAATATATCCATTTAAGATTTAGTCTTCATTTTTTTACATTACCTCTATGATTTCAGTGTACCAGAGCAGTGTCCTGACAACTTCAGACAGGTGTCCTTGAAAATATCACGGGAAATTCTGACAGCTAAACAGCTTTGGGTACTTTGGAGGCCAGCAACAATTGTAACAATTGTAACACTGATGAACAGCTGGATTGATCTGTACTGGGTACTTCATAGGGTTGCAGCACAAGTGTTTCTCAGTATGTTGCCCTATCAACCTTCTCTATTTCTCTGAGCAACAGGGACGTGCTATCACCCCTGTATTAAAGGTCAAAATAAACAGAAAATGGACACAAATTCCTAGAGTAGGAGGTGTTTTAGATTCCTTGGAATAAGCTCCACAGTAAATGACATCACAAGGTGGCACAGGTGCTCAACCCAGTCACTGGGAAAGACAAGAGGGACAATGTTCCCTTGTGTCCTTAGGGTTTAAGATGCATCATCCTTTGGGTATAATGGACTAGCTTTTTTCTTCCTGGAAGGCATATGTGAAAGACAAAGGCTATTACTTGGGATATTTGTTTCTGAATTCCACCTTTGCTGAAAGCTTTTGCGGATCTAGTCCCAAGCGGCACACCCAAGGCTGTGACAAAGTCTGTACAGGCCACCCAAGTCTAAGATGGGTGGCCTAACAATCTCTGCCTGCCTATCTCACTTGATTTTTAGCATCCAAGGAAATGAGTTTTGAAAAGACCCAGGCAGATGGAAGTCTTCAAACTGTCAGTTTCTGCCATGCCAGCACCCACATTCCCCTAATGACAAAGGATGTGAATTCCATCTGGATGCTTCTAATAAAACTGAGGCACAGTGAGAGATGCTGAAAAGCAAATGGTGCCTCTGAAATCTTGGCATAACAACACCCCATTAAAACTAGCAGGGGTAAATTACGTGTCTCCAAGCAAATCTGTCTGTACAGGGGATTTGCTTTATAACAGAGAGACCTAAAATGCGTAACACTCCAGGTATTTTGCTGCCAGGCTCTGTTGCAACTTCCGAGCAGATTTTGTAGATCATGAGTGTAGAAAGCAGACATCATCATTACATCCATTTCTACCTCGGTCTCTGGCATTTGCTTTTCACTATTACTCCAGTGCTGAACGCCTTGAAACTTTGAACATTCCTTCTACTTTAAACATTCTTTCTACAACCAAAGCTCCCCCAGCAGATACCAAAATAGGTTGTGTTAGAAAACACTTTGTAGCCCACAATGTTACTGTCCACTTACACGGTCGAAAGTATCACACTGAAGGCAAGTGAAATCAGATTTGTCTGCAGAGAACTGAGACACAGCTCTCTCCTAAGATCATTTACAGATCCAGAAGTGCTGCATGTAGCACCCAGATGGAACCAGTAATTGAGGAATTTTAGGGAAAAGGGCAAAGTGCATAAACTGTGAAGACAGACTGCTCAAGCTGAGTGATTAGCACAGAGATACTTTTATGCCACTTTTCCCTGGAGCTGTGTCTGTCAGCATGGTCTCACCTGCTCTTTTCCACAGCAGCTGCAGCTGCTTTCACAGGCCTCCCTGCAGGGACAAAGAATGAAGAGGAGACTAGAGGAGCCACTCAGAGCAGCTGCAGATACTAATGGAATAAGCAAGCAGGCAAACCTGCCTTCAAAAAATTACCAGCACCCGTTCCGAGTGTCAGTAGTTTCTGCATCTTCCCACACCAAACTGTTTCCACATGAAGCAATCTTCCATAACAGCATTCTGAGGAATTTTTGCTCTTACAACAAGACTGGGGAAGGATTCCTTGTTCTACACGTGGCCTCAGCCCTGGAGTCTACCTGTTGGTTCTTTGCCAAAACTTTGCAGAGCCCAGATATGTCACAGCAATACCATCAATCCTTGGAAACCTCATGGACACATAACAGGCATGGACACACTCTGGGTGATCTAAAACTGAATTGCCACATGTATTTTCTTTGTAAAGAAAAAGTTCCAATGGCTGATCCATCAGAGCAAGCTACTGACCTGTTTCCATGGGATCCTTTTGCAATCAGCAACTACCAAGAAACGGTTATCAAATGCATCTCAGATGGTGAGGGACAGAGCAGCTGAGAGGAGCAATGACTTGTCTCTCCTCTTTTTATTCCCATACCCTCAAGACAAGTCCAGTCAGAAGGAATTTTACCACAGCACTGATTTACCAGGACAGCAACAACACAAGACTACCAGACTTCTCTCACTGATGAATAACTTAGGATAATAGCTTTCTGGGAGAAAGATTAGCTCAAATTCTGTATTTGTTCAGCACAGATGTTGTCAACAAGATGCATTTTGGTCACAGGGATGACATCTAAGTTAACTGTTAAGCAAAAGGTCTTAAGCAATTATCTCAGACCATATTGTTCATTATTCTACCACTTGAGGCTTTTGCTTACTTCCTGCTGAGGTACTCAAAATCCCTTATAAAAATAAATAAACTGAACCTTTTAAGAAGCCCCCTAGTGTATGTATTGTCTCACTACAATAAGAACACATTAGGCAGACAAAGGGTGACAACTTCGAACATAAGTTTCCAAAGTTTAAAACATATTTTCATATTAAGACAGCATTCTTCATTTCTACCAAATGTAAGAGGAAGTAGAGGTGTTCAACATCTTTGCATTCCTCTTAAAGCAACATCTACGCTACAGTTACACCGAACCACATGTGCTTCTTTTCCCACACTCCCAGCTATAAATCTGCTGTAACTCAAATACCAGTACTCCACAGCATGCTTAGAAAGAACTAAGACCAGTACAGCCACTGGCAGATAGAGAACTGGCATTCCAGGTCCCAGCTCCACCCAACTCTCCAGGCTGCATGCACAGGAACCTGGTCCACAGAATCCACAGATGCCACCAAGGAGCTGAGACCTGTGGCATCCCTTATCAGAAAACAGAAAGCCTGGCCTTGTTCTTGGGTACTTTCATGGGCTGCCAACACTGTCAAACAGGCTCAGCCTGAGGCACGTACAAATAAGAAACACTTAATATATAATTTCCAGATAAATTTATTAACTGCCCCTGAACTCTCCAGAGCACATAGCAGAGGATATCCACTTGTGACTGCCTCTGGTCCAGCGACACCAAAAGTGCAGTTTCCTCGGCAGCACCTTGAGCTTTCTGATGTCTTTCTTTCACTACTCCCTGCAGCAGCAAGACATAGCACATTCATACAGCAAAGCTACATTCTCCTAAGCTCAAATTCTGTCTCTAGCATAGGATCCAAGGACATTTCCTTGACTATCACATATTTTACATACAACTGTGTTTCCAAATTGATACGCTTTATATAAAGATAACCTTGTCTGTCATGAATCAGATGTAAAACTATGCCCAACTGTTGCTCTCCAGACTCTCTAATTTTGCAAGTAGAGATTAGTTTTCAATATTAACGCAGTGAAAATTGTGGCACTTTTCCTTGTTTATCTAATAAGGAGGCATTTTCTCAGTTGTTCCAGTTGCTTCCAGTACCAAATAACACTGCCTCTATGCTGGACACAGTGTGTGCACTTGAGAAGATTCCACTGCTACACAACAAAAGGTTCGATCATCAGGATCAGAGATGTGGTACAAAAGGAGTAACTTTCACATTGCTTCTTCAGTTCCCAAAAGAACTGAAGCGTTTCAAAAGCATCTTTCAAGCACCCACACATATTGCAGAGAGCGCTCTTAATTCACAGGCATTTCTCAGAAGCTTCCGCAACTCAGCTTCTAAAGACTGTGGCTAAAGTTCATGCCAAACAAGGCTTTTTGGTTTGTCAAAAAGTTTGTCAACCAAGGCTGTTAAAGCCACAGAAGTTGAGCAGATATTTATAGTTCACCATCCACACTGCTTAGACATTTTAGGGTAGGGAAGTAGAAAGAAAAAGAAATGGTGGGGACCAGGAGTCTGTAGTTCAAGAATTTGATCTACAGTCTTATGAAGAAAAAGGCAGATAAAAAAAGCAGGGAAAAGCATTTACCAAAAGTGAAGGAAAGAAGGAAAACATTGTGGCAAAACCCCCAAATCAAAGTCTATTTTCCAAAAGGCATGCAGGCCTTAAACAAAACCAAAAGCTTCATGGATCTGGTACGATTCAAACAAGTTACAAAACATGGAAAATTCCATTACTTCCTCTTCACAGAAGAGGCAGTGGCAACTATCATCTTTCAGAGAAAAAAGAAACCTGAGGGAAAAAGCCTACAGATTGCAGTATTGAAACAAACATCTTCATTCATCATTTCCTTTAATTTCTAAAAAAAATATTTTCCATTTAGCATAAAAAATTTTAAGTTGAGACATTATTTTTGGGAAAAGCTGGAGGGTATGTGTGGGCAATACAAACAGAGGCTTTAATGGAAAAAAACTAGTCAGAGCATTAACAAATGACAGACTATTATCCTTCAGTAATGAACTGACATGATGGTACTTTCCCTTGCTTTTCCTTGTTTTTAAACAAAGGATTCTGTCTGTGTCCTGTTTACTACAGAATGGTTCTCAATGTACTTGCAATGCTGTACTCACTCAATTATAGCAGTGATAAGAGTCCCTCTTATATGAAAAAGGGAACAAAGAAAAACGGTATAAGGACAAACTACATGTTTCAAAGGCTAAATTTAAAAGTGTAATAAATATATGCAATAAGACAGTTTACAGAACTGTTAGGTTTGTGAATCTTCCTTTCATGGTTTTTGCCCTTTTAATTCTTGCAAATGTAAAAAGGGAACTTACTGCATTCTGTCCCTTGCATCTAGGATGCCTGGAGAATCTGCTCTCATACCTAGGCCTGATAGGTATAACCCAGGAAAACAACTTCATGCTTTTTAACTGCCAGAGGGAAAACTTAAATGCAACCATAAACATTCCCAAGATGCATAATATATTTGGATCATCAGCTACATGAAGAACCAGAGCAACAGACTAGCCTGACAAGAAAACCCTCTAAAAAAGAGAATCACTATATAATTATGATTGCATATGAAGAAACAAATGAAGAGGAATTAAAACTGTCTGTAAGGAACTTTAACGAAATGCACAGTCTATCTAAAACATGAGGTAAATTTGTAGTGCATTAGTACATCTGAGTTCATACAGCCTCAGCAAAACTTTGCTCATAATCACTTCTGGGCATTCCAGGAACACATAATTGATGACAACACAAGGTACAATATAAAAACTAGTAAGAAACTGACGTGACAGAAACTTCAAAGACAAAAAAAAAAAAAGATTGTTTTAGAAGAGATTGGTTGTGAACTGTATCACTGCAGAAGTGTTAAATCATGAAGCAAGTTTGCCAGTTTCAAAGCCCTTACTTTGCAAGTCAGCCAATCACTGCAAATGACCACTGTGAAAACAAAACAAAAAATATTACAGAAGTTAGGATTCTGCTTGTTCTTCATGTTGGTGGCAGCTACCAAGAAATGAAATAAATCTTAAATTTTCTTCTTTGGCTAGTCTGACACAACATCTTTCTTATCTTTGAAGCTTTTCTTTTTGCAATAAGCATTAAGGCTTCTATGTCACTATCTAGGCTCAAATGCCTTTCACAGAACCACAGAATCATAGAATCATTAAGGTTGGAAAAGACCTCCAAGCTTGAGTCATTCCCACCTACATCTCAGGCCTATTTAAGTCTTTCACAGTTAAAGTTTGCAAGATCTTATCCTCTGATGTCTGTGATCATTTACCTCCAGCAAGCTCTAGATCAGGCATTATAAGTGAAGAGTCTGACATCAGCTAGGATTCCTTTTAATCCACTTGATTATCCGTCTACATGCTGATGAGACATTAGTGGATCAGGTGTGGGAACCAGCTATATCTCATTTGAAAAATCAAGACTCACTACACATGTCCAAAATAGCTGCATTAATGCTGCATAGTATTTCCTAATTTTGGGCAGCTAGAAAAACACCAAACTAATGGAGGTCATACCTTGCAAAGATTAGCATCCCCTTCCTTATGTGCCAAATTCCCCTTCCTATTTGCCCCATTGCTGCTCTGTTCCCTTGTGAATCAAAGTTCATTAAGTTGCCCATAAACGTGAATCAAACTCTTGCAAACTCTGCTTTTAGAAGAAGAGCAAGCTGTGTGTCTTCTCCCAAGTGAGTATCAGGGTGCAGGGGTCAGAGGATGTGAATTCCACCTGGAGCCCCTTACTGATGCCAGGGGAAGAAAACATGAGACACAGTCTTCCCCTTAATGTTCCCTAACAACTGGCTTTTGCTTTAACTGATCATGAAGGTCTCTACTGGTATTCCACTGTGGCACACCCAAACAATCTCATTCTTTTTAAAGGCTATGTAAAACTCTTGCCTCACCTTTAGAAATGTCTCTTTCATACGTGGAGGTCTAAATTGCAGGCATTACTGAGGTTTATGCTACCCAAGTTTCTCTATAAATCTGCTCCTAAGGTAGGCATGCTCAGGACATGCAGTTTGGGATTAAAAGGAAAAGGCAGTAAAGAGAAAAGACTCAAGTAAATTGTCAGTTTCTTTAGCGGATGCATTATCTCAATCCTCTCAAGCATCAATAGAGAACAACAACTGTTCTTAAACACAATATGAAAGATATAACATGATATAGCATCTTTATGGATTGCTTAATGAACCTCTAAATTTAATTTTGTTTATAAATAGCAATCAGGGAAATTAATAAAACTACCTCTTAAAGGAGAGTAGTACTGCCTTCAACACTGTCTCCATACCAGCTTGTTTCCACACCATCAGGGAAATAATGATTTTCCACTCCTCCTGCTGCTTATGTTTCTTGTTTTGAGAAATTTCAACAGAATAAAAAAAAATCTCTTTTCCTTTTCCCTCACCATGCAAGAAAAAACTATTTCTGAACAAGATCATACTGTATTTTTAATTACTCATGAAATTAGCATCTAGAAAGCACCATTCACCCTAGAATTCTATGCCACTTTTAAATTTCATTTAACTCAAGTACTTGTTCACTTATTCATGCTTTGATGCTTTGAGAAGTTATAGATGCTTACTTAGTACTATCCTCACTTTATCAGGGAAGTTGCTAAAGAAACTGAGGCATGCAGTAGTGAACGACCAGAGCCTGCCTGAATTGGCATGAAGATCTGCAATAGTGCCACTGAAGTGCACGGAGTTACACTCATCCATAACTAGGTTACTACACAGCACACAGCAGAGACCAAATCATTCCAAAAGGCTCCAAGTACCACTGTAGTGGAAGAAACAAAAGTAAAACCTGTATTCTGAGTCACAAACCTCTTCCCAATTCACCTGCTCATCATAAAGAATCAAATCATATTTTTAGCAAGAGCAGGTGTGAGGGGTCAGTAAGAGACTAAATAGATTTACCAAGGTCATACAGGATATTTGCAACAGAGAACATCTCTAAGCCCTAATTTCCTAGTTTCCAGGATACCACCTTGTATCAGTCACAAACCTTTAAACCCCACTAATCATAATAGTTAAAGTAAATCCACAGAAAATGTTCTGCATTCCCAGAAGTAGCCCAGTGTCTTTAAGCATCATGTACCTCATCAAAGAACATTTCAAGAGAGAACACCAAGCTGATTCTGCAAATGCATGATGAGAAAAGGATTCATGTCAGGCATGAGAGGAAAGATGTGCACTAATGTCTTTACGAACAATTTGATGGGTGTTAACGTCTTTGAAATGGGTCCTAATGCCTCTTCTGACTTTGGGCAGCAGGTTCCTTACCGGGACCAGACAGCTTGGCTCCTGAAATAGACAAGGCTCCGCACAAGCCTGAACTTCTGAACTTTGGGGTAAAACAGTAGGTTCAACAGGGGACATGGGGTAGGCGGTTTGGGAAGGTTGTACCTTCCTAGTACCTCAGCCAATGGGGAGAGGAAGAGGGCAACATGCCGTGGGGAGTTACGGTAAAGGGGAGGCTTCGCCCTCCGAAACCTCGAGAGGGAAAACCGGCGGGTGTGTGCCCTGGTCGATTCTTTCCCTTCATTCGAATAAAGTTGAAGGACTCCTCTGTCTCGTTTTTGGACATAAACCTCTGGCTTTGGTGGGTTTTCCTGATAGAGAAAAATACCACAGAGCTCCTTAACTTTCTTCTGCCAACTAGATCAACTGTGCATCACACTGATGAGAAGTGTGAAGTTGAGTTCTTACAGCTCACCCTCTGATACCTGCTGATCAAAGAACTTAAACCACTTTTTCTTTCCCTCCCAATCATTGCGTTTATTATACGTTTTTAGAACATCGTCTCTTTCAGAGAAGCAGAGAAAGCTCTATTAAACACTCATTCTTGGTATTTCCTACTGGAGTCATGCAAGGAAAGTTATTTTTATCATGCTGCTTTCTTAAAACAGGTAACAAATTTATCGGAAACATCAGTATGAGTAAAGTGTCAATAAAGTACAGAATAATTCTTTATTTCTTTTAAGAATTTCACAGAAACAAAGATGACCAATACCTCAGAGAATCAAGACCAGAGCAAAATCTTAAGGCTTTGACGTACATTCCCTACCAAAGGATTTGGGTCCAGACCAAGATGTAAAACAAAGAGAAACTTGTGGTATAGTACAGAATGAAGAGGATGCAGGGGGGAGAAGAAAAGGGTAATGAAATTTTACTGTCAGGTTAGCCAAAGAATAACAAACAAAATGGCTGCTCCATGCTATAAAATACATTGAGGCTTACCCTAGGGTTCAGTGACGTAGTCAAGCATTTCCTGTGGGTTCCCCCCCTCAGACATATAGCACATTAACTAGATTTAACCACAAAAATTCTGGAGCTTTTTTCCTCAGCACTGAAGATTAATATTGTCTTCTGGACAAAAGTGTTATTCTCTTTGTAGTCATAATTTTCTCTCTCTCTCTCTCTCTCACCAAAAACTTTCAAACATTTTCTGAAACTTATTTCTAATGAATAGTACCAAAGTGCACCCATCAGTTCTGCCTATTTCATCCTGGTTGGCTTACTCACTTGCAGTGCCTGTTTCTAGGAATTCTTACAAAACCTGTAAAGGTTGAAGCCATCCAGCACTCAATGTTATGGCCACCAAATACCACAAAACACAGAACAAGCACAGACTTACGCAGTTCTTCTCGGTGCCTCTCTGTCTCTGCAAAAAACTGGCGAAGCTCCTCTGTGATCTCCATATTAGTCAAGTCATATTCTATCTCCCCTTCAGACTCAGAGTCTTCCTCCATTTCAGAATCCCTTTCAGCATCCTCTTCCATTTCAGAGTCCTCATCAGCATCCTCTCTCTCCTCGTAGGCACCTGTGTACTGCTGAGCTCCTCCATGATATGGAGCTCTGACATCTGGTCTATAGCTGGAAGAATAGTTTTGGGTATACGGGAGACCATTCCCATCCCAATCTGAGTAGTGGCTGCTTGCAGAGGCTGCAGCAGGATGCCACGGATGCCATGGCAGGCGATAAAAGGACTCCATGGCTTTCCTGTAGGCTTTCTGGTGCCTACGCATCCAGCGCATGGCTAAGTCATAGTGCCTCCAGTACCTCGCGTACACTTTCTGAGCGTACCATGGCTCGGTGTCTTCCTGTGGCCAAAACACATGGGGAGAGGGGAAGAACACAAAAAAATAAACCACACGCCACAGCACCAAAGTTCCCCCCCAGAAAAGGAGGTACAAAGAGAGAGAGAAACAAAGAGTAATTGAGGAGAGCAACTAAATGCAAGCACAACTCTGCCTTTTAATCCTAGGTCATCCTTTACATATGGTAAAACACGGAGATTTGAAAAACGTGAGAGCACAGTGCATATGCACCACACATCATTACTCCTACGAAAGACTGTTTTTGCATCAACACAACTACCAGTGAAGAACTAGAAACAGAGAAGTTGTAGAGTCCAGAAGGTATTTTCCAAGTGTTCATGCTACTACAATGGGAATCAGCTCTTTTTAGGAAATATGCTGTGTGGATATATTCCACAATTCCTTAGACACTTGCATGAGTTGTAAGAACTGAATCATTCCAAGGTGTAGATATAAGAAGCTATACTTGATTTCCAAATTCACAGACAGAAAACACAAGAGATTAAAATTCCTCTGTATTAAACAAATGCATTCATTTTATCCAGTAATGTATTTCTTCCATCTGCCTGCCAAAGTTTTTCACAAAAGGTTAAACAGCAATTCAGACAAGTTCATATATCCACCATGGCCTCAATCAAAAACAAGACTGTATTTAGCAAAATGCAAGCTGCCAGTAAATCTCCCTTTTGTATCCACCACCAACCAAAACATGAAAAGAGGCAATAAAATGCCATTGATAAAGTACAGAGAAAAACAGTTCTGTAGAAGGAAACATACTGTAACACACCTTCTCCTGTCTTCCGGCTAATCTTAGTTTTCCTTAAAAAAGTTTCATGCTGTTCAGATTTCACTAGGAATTACAAAGACCCACAGTCCCTCTAGCCTTAAGCTCCCTTCATACAAGCCATTTCATCTCCTCCCTCATCCTACTTTCAAAAAGCAGGATAATAGAGGATCTTAAAAAAAAGCCACTAACCAGACTAGAGCCTAGAACAAGTAAACTAAATAGCAAATATTTTTTCCCTTTCCCTCATGTCTTAATTTCCATAGAAAACCTTTTATCTGGACTAAAACAGAATGCCTCTACTTTAAATTGGAAAATTTTAATTAAGCCATGTCTTGGCAAACACTCAAAACTATGGCAAAACCAGCTGAGGTTTTCAGAGATGAATGTGACATTTACAGTCCTTTATTAAGGCTGTTTTTTTGTCTTTTTTTTTTTTTAAATACAGGATAAAAGATACAGGACATAAATCTTTAAGTCTGTTTTCTTGATCTGCACTGGCACCATTTGGTACCCTTGAAAGAATGATTCACTGGGGAAAAGAAATCCCAAGGCAAAACAGAAAACTCAAACCTAAAAAATACTTTCCATTTAACACTATCCAGAGCGGTTCATTTAGTTTACTTACATTTGTTTCCACTTTCTGGTTCTCAGACAATAATGCAAATGCTATTGAGTTTGGACTAATAATTGCAACTCTCATGCTATACTTCTTTCTGGAAAATGGAGCCCATCATTCCATAAGAGATCAATGCTGTATCTTTTAAGGTCATTGCTAAGTGCTCTCAGAATCAAAATACCTTCAGCTAATAGAGTACACAAAGAAAACCCTCCACAACAAACTTGCATTCCTTAAGGTATTCCTGATCAAAAACTGCAACCTTTTTGTCAAGGGCTGTGTAGCTCAGCTATGTGATTTAAAAGTGCAGACAACTTATCTTTCCTGAGAAGAAAGAATTCATGGAGATGAAATTTCACTGTTACTCTCCTCTTGGTCTAACACTGCACTGCTACAACACCGTGCATTTTGGAGTATATATTCCCAAGATGAGTGGGTAGAAGGAAAGCATCTGCCTTCCATATGGAATTTCTTCATCCTTAATCATCCAACTACCTAACAGCTAGGATGAACAATGTTTTATTTACTGCTTCCCTTTGCTTAAGAATGTCACAGTGACTCCTCATCCTTCAGCAGACAGACGAGAATGTCCTGTTATCAAATCTGATATGTTAACAAGTTACTTTTAAAACATTTTGCCTATTTCTTTTCCTTAAATACTAAAATACTTTAAAATCCAGCTTTGAAAGACCATGAAGCTTGACAAAAGCAGGTATCTCCTACATTCCATATATCTACAAAGAAGACAATATATTCTTTTAAAGCTCAAAAATTATCTCCAGTTCTTCTAAAATATTTCTAAAAAGGAACTTTATGACATTACTGAAAGCTCTGGAATCAAGTTGGTTGATTTGTCTGGCTGACTAGCTCTAGTTGTTAATTTAGGAAAAAGGAAGACAAAAAGCCAGTTCATGCAGACAGAACTGTGATGCTGGTGCTTGTCCAACTACTTTTTGTGAGTTTTTTTTTGTTGAAAGCAACCCTTGAAAACCACTCTTACATTTGAATTTTAAAAATACATCTGTTAAAAAAGAAATTGTACAGACATGTTTTACATTGGGGTGGAAAAGGGAAAGGAACACTTTTAGTCTCACTTAATTCTGTGTCTGTGCTTTTTCAGCTGTGGAATAAATGGAAATAAGAGATTTCCTCAAGGAAACAAAAGCTATAAATCTAAGGCAAATGATCAGAGTCCTCTGTTATTCTCCTGTTATTTCTCTGGAGTCTTCCCAGGAGTAGACAGATCACTCATTGTTGTAATCTGAATTCTATTTTCAAAGCAATTTAGCTACTTTTATGTCTAATTTTTACATGTCTGCGCTCACAGTTCAATAAAAGTTTTTATATGCATTTTATATATAAAATGTGACTCAGTTATCACATAGAAACCTGTAAAGACCTCTCACCATCTCTTGTGGAGTTTGTTCTGGTGATGATCAAGGTGAACTGGAAAAGAAAAGAATAGCTTTTTAATTCATAAAAATATACGTATTAAGGTGGTCACAGGCACCGAATGTATTTTCCTACGGCTACCTGCAGCTGTAAAATATCCCTTCTCTGCTGTGCTGAGTTGAAGTCTCTTATTTATAGATTTTGATTAGCAGCAGTAAAAATTCCATCTCTTAAAATTCCCCGCTACAGTAAGAAACCTAAAAGAGAGCCGTCTACAAAATGCAGCCAAAAATGCTGGAACTGAACACTTCTCCCATCACTCTTCTCTTTCTTTATGCTTCCACAACTTTTATTTTCCAAGGTAATGCCAAACAAAAATCATAAACTTAAAGGAAACAAATTTTTCTTACTTTTTAGCTGTGTCTGCGCAGGGACTTGTAGGAAAAAAGCAATTGCCGTAAAATGATTAAACCCATTCTGATTCCATTCATGCAGTAAGGTTTCTGTTTAACCTGTGGTGCACTTTTGACCACATACAGCCCCTTCTTTCTCTTTACTTCCTTTTTTTTTTCCCCTCCAGCATCTGTTCCTGCCTCCCATGAAGAAAACGCAGGTCAGTTCAAGTTGCAACCAGATTTTTTATATGTGAGGAAAAGGCTTAAGGAACAGGGGCAACTGGACAGGAAAAAAATAGAAAAGGGAAAAACGGTTGTGGGGGTAGAAAGGGAGAACAAGAGCTCTACAGTCACCAGGCAGGATTTACCAACATTTCCAGTGTGGTTTACCAGTCTGTATCACTGAGAAATATTATTAATCTCCTTTTATCTGACAATTATTTTATTACACTAATAGGTTAGCTGCTCCATTCACATATTTCCCCTGACATTCTCACCCTCAACCTGAACTTTACTTTAGGTGAGTGCCAGTGAAAGGTAAAAGAAAATGGAAAGAAAAGGAAAAGAAAAGGAAGAAATGGAGTACACTAAAACACCTATTGCTAATCTTAAGATATGGTCAAATGCTATTCCCAGAAACACTGGAATATAGCCAAGACAGCACTTTAAACGGTTGTAGATTTATACAGGATAAACCCAGGGTTTTTCAAAATGCATATTAATACAATACATAAACCAGTTGTGTTCTGCCTCGTATTTAACAATACTGATTAAAGAGCAATTTTTTGTCTCTTAAGATGAGCCATACTGCATGACAGGAAAATGAAATGGTCAAAGAAAATGCAAATCATGCAGCAACCACAAAAGCAAATGACTGTCCTTTCCAAAGCCCACACTAAGCTCAAACCCATAAACCCTTGGTAACACCAATCTGCCTGCAAGAAGCTCTACATACAGGAGCAGCCGCATTGCAGTTGATGGGGTAACTCCTGCCAGCAGAGGCTGCAGATTCAGGCATTAGGCAACCAAAGCGAGTGAGTCACTGGAGTCTCTCCTGCCTGCTTGTAGGAAGAAGGAAACCCAGCACGGCAGTGACTTGTAACACTCAAAACCCACACATACATAAAGATTGTTGTGCCATCCCTCTTTGTGCATTTCAAACATCTCATTTCCAACCACAGCCTTCTTCAAAACTTTTATCTCCACTCTCACGATGTACACATACACTTTTTGTCCCTCCCATATATATCTTTCCCAGATACATCTGGATACTGTCAGGGTTGCCATAATGTCTTTCTCTCATACTTAAAAGCCTAAGCCCATGGTAGCTGATTCTTTCATTTTCCACTTCAGTAAAGTAGGTGTGTTTAATTTTCACATTCACTCTAATTCTTACATAACAAAAAATTCTTTGAAATAGCTTCAGCATAAACAGAAATCGGGATTGAGCTTAATGTAAATAATTTTATAAAGCAATAATTGGTAAAGTCTGATGTTTTATTATTAACACACAACATGTACATACGCTTTCTGAAAGGGAAGGAGGGGGAAAACCCTGGCAAAACCATCCAACTATATTAGTTTACCAAATATGAAAAAATCTGTTTTGCCAAACACAGAAACTTTAATTATTTACATAAATTATTTATGAAATGTTAGACTACAAATATAAAGCAGAGCATAAAAATGCTGCAAGCAAGGACACTAAATTAAAAAATGAGTTTGTTTTATTTTCAGTTGAATTACTCTTCCAAGACAAACTACATAAAATATGAAACATGACAAGCAGCAGAAAATAGATGTAGTAATTCTACTTCTATAATTTATAACTAAAAAAAAAAATGGAACCAACTGAACATTTGAAACTCACCAGCAAATATACAATTTAAAATGGGAAAGAGATTTGTTTGCTTATACTGATCATTAATGATGAAAATTTTTTTTCTACTTCCTTTTGCCAGTTTTAAAATATTTCTCCACTGATAATGAACCAGAGATGTACTCCCTTTCATCACAACATATCTGTCCCCTTACCTCTTGAGGCAGGAGAGCATTAATGAAAAGAAATAAATCTGATCACGGCATTTAATTCCCTTGGAGTCAATAGAAATTGAGACAATGTCTGCCATACCATGAGACACAACCTCAACACACTGGGGTTTATAACTTGGTAAATAAATCCCACTCTGGGACCAGTAGTGTGTTGCATACAGTGTGGCCACATGGAGGTAACAGGGACAGCCCCAAGCGCAGTGCAGGATCAGTGAGGGTTCCACTATTCACAGCATCCATCGACACAAGATTAACTAACCTGTTGCATGATATTACGGTAAAAACATCATATGTTACTAAAGGAAGGTGGAATTTCAATAAATTCAGCAGGTTTCAACAAAACACATTTATACAAAGCTTTCATGAAAAAGCCAACTATGTTTGAATTGGAAGTGACCCTAATAACAGACAGCTGACCAGCCCCTCTGCCCACTGCTGCTTTTGTCCCTGCAATGACAAGTGTCTTCAGTCAGGCCAGAGCTGCCCTAACTCAGTATCCAGTTTTTGGCAACGGTTATTAAGAGATACTCAGTAAAATGGGACACTAACATATTTATACAGGAATTACTTTTCCAGGTACATTTGTCCTGATTCCAGCAAATGGTAGTTCAGACACTTGTTTTTTTTCATCTCCAAACTGGTTTCGGCATTTAAAGCCAAAACCTCCATGAGTAAAAGGTGTTTCCAATAAATACCCTGGCAGTAAATTTCACAGTTTAAGGGATTAAACATAATTTTGTGCTGTGTATTTTAAACTCACCCTAGTACATACTAGCTAGAAAAATGTGAACATAACAACATCAATAGTGTGCATTCTCCCATAAACACTATTTCATTTTTTACTTCTGATGTTTCCTCTTGGTGCAGAATTATCACCAGAAGGGGGAAATGTCTGAAAAGTGGTCTGACATTCTGTGCATCAGATTAACACTGCATACTGCTATGACGCTAACTTTAATACCGAAGTGCCCTAGTTACATCACGCAAAAATATAAGCCTGTGATTGCTGAGACAGTTGCCAGCAAAAGTTATTTCTCTTCAAAAGAAGGGGTAAAAATTTCCAACACTATACACTGCATTCTGTTTTGTGAATGGCTGTAAATACAAGACTTGCCCAGCACTTAGGATACAATTATGGCTCCTTCTCATCCCAACAGGGGTGCTACGAAGACCCACCTATCACTATGATGTCCACATCAATGTCCTTAAAACAGCAGCAACTCCTGTGAACGGAAGGGAAACAAATTAACATAATGCAAAATAATGTTCTCAAACTTTCGCATATATATTACAGCTCTTTTGGCCTGAGCAGAAACCGAGGCAGTGTAATCCACTGTGGCTCCCCAGAAGAGTTTTTTTTTTTTTTTCTCCGAGCTCTAGGCCATAGACCCAAAAGCTATTTTGGCCAAAAATCTGAGGGAAAAAATGAAGTGCTAAAAGTTGTACAATTATCAGTAGCTCAGTTAGCTTATCTTTCATATATAACTGGTCAGTTCAGTCATAAACAAGGAACAGGATAAAACTTCTCCAGTACAGCTTTTGAAGGCATAAGTAATTTCCTGGTCGCCCAAATGTCGTGCCCAGACTCCGGCAAGCGACTTAAAAGGCTCGCAGAAGCGATGAGGAGCTCTCACTTCTGCAAACAGGGCACACAATTACATCCAAGGGCTGGCAGGAGCACAGGCCTTGTGCCCCGGCTGCCCCCGGCCCCAGCACACAGAGCTGCTCTCGCCCGAGCTCCCTCACCACCACCTCAGGCCCGGGGCTGATAAACTGCAGAGAAACGGCAAAGCCCCGCGCCCGTACCGTGCCACCACCACCGCCTGGTGCCACAACCACCGCCCGTGGCCCCGCCAGGCGCCCGGGCTCCCACATCTCCCTCCCGAGCCCTTCCCGTTCCCGCGCCCGCCGCCGTTTCGCCCCGGCTGCCACCGCCCTCAGCCCGGCCC
>WEIT01021978.1:168022-182508 GCA_013389985.1 Dryoscopus gambensis
ATGTAGCAGAAGACATGTGCATGACTTTTAGGTCCTTAGATTACAAGGTGGGATCCAAAGCTAAAAGCCATGTCTGTGGTTTTCTGTTCAAACCAGGAAGGCAGTTGGGTGTCCCAGGGAGTTACCTGAAAAACCTTTGTACTGCTACCTGTATTTATTCTATCAACCTCTAGCAATTTTCCAGTTGTAGTGCCTGTACTTCCTTTAAAGTCATTGAAGTCCTGCATCTCCAGGAGACAGAGATCCTATTTAGCTTCTGAGCTAAGCTCTTTGGCTGCTTCCATTGACCTTAGACCAAAGATAGATACAAGATTAGGTACTTCTGCTGCGTATTTAAAGGTAGGTGAGAACAAAGTGAAGAAACTGCTGCATGGAGAGATCTTTATCTGGAGCTGTTTTCCCAAAAAGAACACATCTCTTTCTTTTAGGCGTCAATGAAATGAATATGTCCCCTCTTATCAAATAGCTTGCTGAGTACATCACTTCCTTAGAAAATTAAACATCTGGGCTTAATTCACTTCTAAGCCTCANATATTTTGGCCAACATAGAGGAAAAAAACTGTTTAGGGGAACAAATAGCACGTTTGTTGCAGTAGGAATGACCTATGGAAAAAAAAGTATTTTGAGCATCATCAGTTTGTTTTACTTCATCTTTCTAGTCATGAATTGGAACCAGCTCCTCTGTATAACTCCTCCACTATATTATTTCAGTGAGAATGCTCTCCTGGGTTGGTGCATGGAAACATTGGCTATTGCTCTCTCAGTGTATATCGTCCTTGTGCAGAAGTACCTGAGAACCCACCAGACTGAAGGTCTCCCTAGGAATGAAGGCATAAGAAGGGAAACAACTTTTCTCAAAAAAACTTATGTGAGGGCTGAGGGAGGGGAGTCACACTGACCTTACCTTCAGTATGTTCTCGGCTCTTAGCCATGGGATCTGACTATTGGTGATCTCTGGGAAGCTGATATCTGCTTCTGGGCAGGAGATGTGAAATCTGAGTCTTGGAAATGTCAGAAGTACTTGCTTATGCATCGTGTGGTAAATGCGCAGGAAGACCTCTGCTATTGAGCTCTGTTCAGGTGGGATGTACTCTTTGTGGGGATACTGCTGATTTATTTGTGTATAGGAACACCAAGGCAGTTTGGACACACAAGATTTGTTCTACAGCAGATCTCCAGCAGCCCTATATAGTTCTAGAGTTGGCTGAGCCAGTGCTCTGCAGTTGGGTTATGCATAGATAACAAAACTTCAGGAACCTTTGCACATACAGCAGTACAGAAACTCCAGACAAATGGATCTATCCCTCAGATTTCCTCCACCAAAAATTCCCAAATCAGAAAAAAGAGCTTTTCCAGGNNNNTTTTCCAGGAGATCCTAGCTACATGCAAGCCCAAAGGAGTGGCCTACATGTAACACGTAGATATTGTTGATTTGTGAGGCACCAATTCCGACAGATCCTGAAGGCTTTACTTAATCTTTCTCCTCTCATTGAATAAAAGTCAAAATTTTATTCTCTCTAGATAAAAAGTTGCATGAAAACCTCAGGTATGGCAAATATTGGTATAGAATAGTGTTGGAAACACTTAAAATATTTTAGCATATCTAAATTAAATGTCTTTGTGCAGAAACTGGTTTTATAACCCTGGAAGCAAGTGCATTTTCATTTGAGAATTCATTAATTGCTGTTTCTGGGTCTCATCTGAGTTGTATTTGACTGAGACATTCTGAGGATCCTTGAAGAATGGAAAAATGTGAACTTTTAAAGAAGCTGGATGTATGTCACACTGCTGGGATGGCTCCTGTTGATCCTGTGTCCTTTTAAGCTTTCTGCCACTTGAGTAATTTTGGTATTATTTCCTTGGTCTCTGATAAACTTCATTTATGAAACCTTGGCACATACTCCAGTTTTCTCCATTGGAACTGGCCTTGGGCTTGAAGTGCCCAGAATCCTCTTTCTGCAGCAATGCCATCTCCTTTCATTCAGGATCTCTGTTCTGGCATGTAACTGTCTGTCTCCTCTCCTGGACTCACTTCTGTTTCTATACTTAGACCAAAATGTTCTGTGTCAATTAAAACTTTCATTGGCCTTCTTAGATTACCCAAATCCCTACTCAATAATTCTCTGCTTGGTTACTTCTCTCTTTAAATTCAGGTTTAGGAAAGCAGCTGAACAGTGTGTTAATGAACATTTTGGTCCATGAAATGTTCATGTGAACAGACCATGAAAAAACTGTAATGACTGTAAGAGTTCAGACATTCTGTAGTTTTCATACTGACTCCTTCTTTTGTGGGCTTAGCCTGGAGATGAAGAGAGCCTGAACTGAACTGGATGAATTGCTCTGGGAGCTCATAGCCTGTTCCCTAACATTCTCCCTTCTGAAGATTCAGTGGGCTTTTCCATCATGAGTCTGTGTATGAAATGTATTTATTGCAGCTTGTCTTGCTGTGGTCTGAGGTGTGTGTGAGAAGTTGCTTAGGACACCTGATGCGTGTGCACAGTCCCACCACATGGCCAGAAATGATGTCTGTGATGGTGCACATAGTGACCCTGGTAGAGGAAGGACCTTGGTAAATCTCTTAAGATGCTGCATATGTGGCTTTATGAGTGACGAAGTTAGCAGTGAATAGCTGCCCAATGTCTCCGTAACAGGTTATATGACACGTGCTGGCAGAAAGATGGCATCCCTGCTCAGCTATTAGCCCTGAATCACCATCCTTGAGATTTTCAGTACAAAATAAAAATGAGGAGATAAAACAACCAAAAATCTGTATGTGAAGTGAAATTTCAGTCTTCATTAATTAAGCACAGGGAATTCATAATATCAAACTATTTTCAAATTGTACCTACAGAGATTCCACAGATCATTGCATAACAATTTACAGCCAGTCACACTAAAATAATAAATAGACACAAAGTTTTAATTTCCTGGTCCTTTTATCCACAAAGAACTGAGCACTTAAATGATTACTGACATCATCCTTCATACAATTTCTGCAGAGCAGTCAACAAAGAACTAATGACCTGACTACGTCTGTCATGCTGTATTGGATTGGGCCGGCATTCAGTAGTGACCCTAAAGACTATAAAGACTGTAAAAGGCATACAAATGCGTGTAGTGCCTTTGCAAATGTTTGATGATAAACTGAGGTGGCATTAATTCCCAAATAATTAATTATGAATTGTTCATCCATTCTCTTAATTAAAAAGTTCTTCACAAGTTTTATCTTCCCTGTTTGGTATCCTATGATTTACAGCTGAAGCATCTTCCTGTTAAAAGAGAGCTTGGTATTTCCAGAGAGACTCCTATAGAATGAATAATGAAGTACTTTTTATTAAATGACTATGAAAATCAAAATCTCACTACAACTATTGCATGGAGGGTTTATCTTACAAGAAAGGAGATGCACATGGGATTGAACCAGTGTGACAAGAAATCTTCAGCAGTAGAGATGATAATCTGCCTCTACAAAATGAGAGACATGCTGGTGTGACAAATAATACTTGCTTTGAAAAGTAAATGCAATACTTGCCCATTCAATTTCCCAGGCTTGAATGTACACACAGTCTTACCAGACAAACCAGCTATTGTTTCACTTCAGTTATTTCTTATTATACTTATTCTATGTTGCACTCAGAGACAGCATCAAGCTGCCATACACACTGTACAGACACCAGCTACACAAAACCAACCATGAATATGAGCACTGCCCTGTTGTGGAAAAGGAGACAGAGATTATTTGTACTGTAAGTAGTTGGAAGGTGTTCAAATGCTGCTGTAATGGATGCAATATGACATAAGTAGATAGATCCAGAGGTAGTTCCAGAGATTTATTCCTGAGAACATAATTCCAGTCTACACATCAACATTCTGTGATACACCTAAAAAAAAGAAAAAAAGCTTCTGCACTTGCATTGTTATTTTACAGTTTTATGGGGACATTATAAAACACCTTAGTCAAGATTTTTTGCTGTTTTTAGAATACTATTCCTAGAAAGTAGCAATTTATGAGAGTACAAACAGTGAAAATCCTCTCAGAATCTTTCTGGCTGGCTTAGCTTGTACAGAATTACCAAGGCTTATTTTATTACTATTGATTTAATGGTATTAGGTTTTCAGAAGATATTTTCATGAATGAATGCAACCATATTTCTAGGTTTTATCCTTTTTCAGAACAGCTGGGACCTGTTCTTACTTTGAACAATGTGGAGGCAATGCCTCTGCCTAAAATTATGACAGTTTCCGTAGCATCTTTGCTGTACTGCATTAATCCTCAAGTAAGGTAAGACCTTTCCAGGTGCAGTTACTCTGAGCTGATGTCATTTACTCTCCCTGCTTCAGAAGTTGTATGAGTGAGCCAGCCCTGAGGATAGGGCAGGAGAAAGCAAGAGGTGCAGCCTGTTTACTTGCAAGTGTAAGAGTGAGAGGAGGAAAAGGCAGCAGTGTGGCAGTGTATTTGTAGGGCAGCAGTAGGACATGGCAACTGTTGGTGCTGTGTGCCAGGATTTGAGTATGAGATGATCCTCAGAACAGTTTGTCCTACCACATGCAGCTGCTTGCTTGGAAATAAATAATTTTATATGCATCAGTCTACTTCCAACCCAGTGTGGGTTGTTAAGAGGATACAGCCTGCACTACATACTTTCATTATCTTTGTATCCAGCAGTTTCAGGGGCTGTGTGGCCTAAGGATACCTCTGATCACTTTGTTGACTAGAAGAAAGACTGCCACTTTGACATCCTTTCGTGCCATTACAAGAGACTGGGGGCAGCTGCAGTGAAGATGGGGTAGTGATGATCACTATGATAATCACACTCACTATGCTGAGGTGTGATAATGCCCAGGGCTGCTACCTCTCCCTGGCCATCAATCCAGCCTGGACATGGGCAGTCCTACTGCTCCCAAAGGACTTTTTACTGCTCTCAAAAGGCCCCTGACCATTGTTTCTGGAAATATTGGGATGTGAAAGTGGCCAAGGGAAACTCACGTCTTGTTGTGTGAGGTTGTTCCAAGTGAGGCAGTGGTTCTGCTAGAGCATCTCCTGTGGTTGCAATATGGAGGCCCCAAAGTTGAGTTTCAAAAGCATAATTCTGGGGTGCTTCTCTGACTTCCCTGTAGGCATGCTCTTCCTAGAGGCTTTATTGCAGCATGCCTTTCTAGGTGAAAAAGTGCTGTACAAGTTTTGTAACATCTTCCCAGAATTCCTTAAACTTTTCCAAAAAAAAAATGCTGGTAAAACCAGAAAACCTACATGCAAATCATTGAATAATAAAGTTTTAAGGGATTAATTTCTTCCCCTTTCACTCCTTTCGTCTCATGTATCTCGTAACTATTCTCATTGTTTTAGAATTTACAGAAATCTGTAACTTGGTATTTTTCATCTTGAAGTAGAATGCTCTACCTTTTCTTGGCATCTAAATACTATTCAAAATTCATTGTGTTACATTGTCTGGGCATCGCTCATAAGACATTACATTTTTCAAACTCTCAAGACATGTAGCCTTCAAATTTTTTAGTTTAGATGAATTTTGGCTCATTATATCTTCCTAGAATAGATTTAACTGAGATCACAATGTCTTCATTATCTTGTAATGATTATAGAAGACTTTCCTTAGCACATTAATACAAGTAACACTCTTTGACGCATTTATAAGAGTTATTAACTAATGAGATACAGTTTTCACGTGTATACAATCGGGCCACATTTCATCAACCTTCATTAAACAAGAAAAATAGAAGGAGCACAAATCTAGTTGGGTTGTGCTGATGTGCAGCCAGAATTTTTTCTCATAATATTTCCTCCCTCTGCTACTTCAGGAATTTTGATGACAGAGCTTGGAAGATAATAATACCAAGTATATTAAATGGTAAAACTTTTAAAAATAATTGTGAATACCAGTTCTGTTTAAAATGTTCAGGGTGTGAGTGGGGCCATGAGGGGCAGCACAGGTGTAGGGTGGTGGTGGCAGGGGCACATTTCTGCTGGGAGATGCTGGTGCAGCTGGTAGGGCACACCACGAATGGAAGCAGGAAGGGATAAGCCCCAGTGATGTCTGGAAAAGAGTGGGGTTTTGAGTGATCTGGATATATGTAGAGGGAGCTGGCTAAAAAGTGAGAAGATGTTAAGACCTGGGTGAGGCAAAGTGCCAGGAACTCCTCCAGGGAGTCCTGAGAGGGATGGAGAGAGTTGGGATGGACAGGTTTGACATGGCTTGAACTGTAAGGATTTGTTTGGGAAAAATGAGATAATAGTTGCTACATTTAGGAGGGCAGGGAGAGACCAGCAGTTTGCAGGGGCAAAAGTATAAGCCTGAATAAGGGTAACTATATTCATAAAGGAGGTGGAAGCAGGAAGGTAGACAAGCTAACACAAGGAAAGAGGAAGGGGGGGACCCTGATATAAATATTGCATAACTTTGGAAATGCAGTGGTCACATCTTTAAAGTTGTTGCTATAGCTGCAAAAATAATAGCATGCTAGCTTTCACCAAATCTTTTTTTGATACACATTCAACAACTGAATTTCAGAGGTTTAATTGCTTTAAACTGGGAATCTCACTGCGATCTTTTTATACTTTTCTAAACTGTCCAGTCCTTATGTAAGCTGCTATAGGTCAAAGACAAAGTGTCTTTCAACTCACATTGACAAGACAAAATTTTTGGCTCTGATGGTCATTCAAACAAATTACTGTATGACCCTACAACAAGAATGATCATAAAATATCCCATCTGTTCACAGCTTTTTTCTTGACCATGAACAACAGAGCTTTTATGATCATGCTCCAAAATATCACAAATAAGCTGCGCAGGAAACTACAAGAAATAATGACATCAAAGAAGGAAAGCTGTAAAAAAAAAATCTTTATTTTTTAAAGCCTTTTTATATTTAACCTGCTGCTCAAGTGCTTGAAAACTGTGTGATATAGTGATTAAATACCTCAAACTAAGCCTTTTCTGAGAAGTGCATCAGTGTGTGTTCCTACGTCAAATTCAAGGACTCTCACAAATAGAAAAAAACCCCAAGATGATTCTGCACCTAACTAGCTGGGGGGAAAAGTTTCACAAAATATCTGTGGGAACAGCTTCTAGTCTGGGTACAGAAGAAGAAGATATTGATGCAATTATAATTCGATTTGCTCTGTGTTCTGCCTTCTGGTTTCTAAAGAGTTTCTCTGCAACTGAGATATTACTGGGGCAGAATTGATAAAGTCCGACTGTTTCAAAGCAAACAAACATGGGGAATTTCTGTCACAGAAGTTTTTGTGGGTGTTTTTTGTTTTTTTTTTATGTTTTTTTTTTCAAGTAAAGGCATTTCAGACTAAAATGGCATGATTCCTTTTTGTGGATTAAAAAACCCATAGCAGTTCGATTAAATGATTACAGTTCCTGGAAAGAACATGCTGGTGGGTTTTTTGTATTTCAATCAGGAATAATCAGGCATTGCAGCAAACACTTGCATGATAAGCTGCTGCAGAGCAGTGAAACAAAGCAGAAGTCATCCCCATCAGAATACTGTGCAACACAACCTGTTTTATTGGCATTACCTATAGCAGTGGTTGCAGCTTATTTAGAAGTGCAAATGGGAAGGTGAGCTATGCTAGATATCAAATACTGGAATACCTGGGTTATTTCCAAATGTGGCAGTGTGGAGGAATTGATCTGACTATGCTCTGTCAGGGTCTGGGTTTTACTTTTGTTTATAGTGTGTAATTATTAAAAAAGAGAGTCTCTATTTGCTTCAGGTAAACACATCATTGGTTCTGAAGAGCTCCAATTTTCCACCCATCAGGCGATTTCCTTAATAAATATTTGATTTACTTTGGCAAACATCAACATTTAAATGGCAATCCCTCTACATCTATAAAAAGCACAGCAACTCAGGGCTTGTTTTTCTCCTATGTCCCCTCCTGGACCTATCCTACTTTTTTACTTTGTTCTTGCCTTGCTTCTCTTAATGATAACTTCTATAACTTCTAGCTGCTCAGAAAATCAGGCTTATTCCACAGATGTTTCTCTCGGCTCTTTAAAGAGGGAGTAGAGGCCATGGTCAGCACAATATACAGCATCCTCCTGAGCAAACTGCCTTGACTGCAAACTGTCCCCTGGAGCATGGCGGCATTTGAGAACAGAGATGCTGATGAAAACAGCACAGCTGAGTGCTTCCTTGGAAGTGGGAACATTGAAAACTGGCTGCATCAGTCTGGTAGGAAATAAGGTTAACATACCCAAGGGCATCAGTTCCAACTGTTTTGTGGTGTCATTTACACAGGGTGGAGAATGGAGAAGAGTGTAGAATATTGAGGAGCTGACTTTCTTCCTACTAATACTGATGAATATCAGAAATCAGACCTTTATTACTTTATCCCATTAGATAAACCATTGTGCTCTGAACCATTTTTTGCTATGCTTTCTGGTGATAATTACAGTAAGAAGAAGGTGATGGAAAACTTTGCCTGAAGCATTTTTCTCCCTTTCTTTTTTCTTCCTTCTCTTTATTTAGCACCTTTCTACAAACACTGACTATTGCATGGTGAATTTTAAACAGCCAAAGAAAGGCTTATTTAGCATAGGAAATGTCAATAGAATGGTATTTATGTAACAGGATAACATATGTCTGTTCAATAAACACTCAACCAAGGGTCCTGTCTGCATGTGGAAGAGCAGTAGGTGGAGACACTGAGAGTTCAAAAATCAAAAAAGATCCCCTGAGGGCTGCAGAGCACAGCTTCTTGAAAGCCAAGGAGAGTTTTCTTCCCAGCTCTGCAAAACAAGTGTAAGAGTGTTAACCCTAATAAAATATTTCTAAAATGCAATTTGAGAGAGAATGTGAGGAGCTGTGTTTACCCACTGTGCATTTTTTTAATAGCATTTCACTTCTCCCATGGGTACAGAAGTAAGTAATTCTCTTTCTTTCTTGGTGTTGGATTTCATTTTGTGTACTCCCTAAAGAGGGAGTTCAATTTTATCTTAATAAAATTTTGACTTGAGGACTCCATATGGAGTCCAAAGTACTTAGTGTTCTCAAGAGCTGATCTGAAATAAACCAAATGAAATAAAGATGACCACGCAAATAGTCTCGTGACACATTCAGCTGACATTTTTTCTAGTTTTGATTTAATTTCTTGTAAAAACTCTGACCATACACCCAGTCAGCACTGCAATAAATGCCAGTATCTTGCACTCTCAAACAGTGGCTTGGGGCAGAAATTCACCACCTCTTGCTGTCTTTCTTCAGGAGCAGAAATGAGGCCAGGTACAACTCTTACGACTGGAGCAACAGAGATGGAGCTTTCAGCTATATCTACATCAGTGAATGGGAACTGCCTGCCAGCGCTGCCTGGTGTTGCTGCATGATGTGGGGCACTGCATCCGTTCTCCTCTCTAATTCAAGCTGCTGTGTGCCATCTGATTATCCCTGCTGACTTTTGAACCATAACTGGAAATTTTTGGATAGTGTTAGCTGAAATGCTCCTGACCTATACCAGAGATCACTAACAATTTAATGGGGCAAAGAATGGAGCCTAGCAGTGTTAAACTTGAAATGTGCCTTGATGCTGTTTGATTTACAAGAATAGGCATGGCCCTTCTGATTTTCTGCTCTCCACCATTAAATGCCTCATCAGTTATATGTTGGATTTATTTGGTCATGTTTTACTTCTAAACTCAGGAACTTCCTGCTCTGTTTCTTTTCCCAGATGCGGCTCTTTTTCTTGTACACCCTAACCCCAGTTCACCTGTTCTCTTTCTACTTTGACAACTTCTTTAGCAATTGTTGAAGTAAGAAAATAATCCTTTTCCCACATCCCTTAAAGTATTGCCATGACCCATGGATAGCGCTGAACTCTGCTCTTCATTCACCAACAGTTGCCTGGTTCTCAGTATATGAGAATGCTGCAAAACTCATATTTTTCCTTTCTTCTCTGGTGCTAGTAATGGGGAGGCTGGAAAAGGCAGAGACATAGCTTTTATTTAGGCTAACATTTATTAATGCTGATTAGACTCATCCAGAGTGAAAGACAAGCTCCCTTTTGGGACTTTAAATAAATAATGGCACGCAGTGGCCCAGCCCATCATTGTTAAACACACTTTCATAGAGGGTCATGAACTCCATACTGGCCTCATTAAAGCCATGAAAACTCCATCAGTGCTTATGTTTCTGTGTAATGATTTAATTGAATTTTCTTATTGCTGGAGCTTGTCGTTATGCCAGTGATTTTCATGCTGACTTCCTAACTCAGAGAGTTTTTGCTCAAGTCTAAATAGCCCAAAATTGGTTTTATCAGTGTGTAGTCTGCTGGCAACATACGAGGCCTGAATAAGCAAGCAATTATTTGGAGGGCTGGGGAAATTTTCTTAGTTTTGTCTTTTTACTTAAGCATTTAATTTTCCACTCTGGGTTTTTTATTCTTTCTGTTGAACAGAACACACAGTAGACTTTCCAACCTGTAACAGTAGCCTTAGGAAACTCCTGACATGTAAACATGAGAAGCTTGGACTCATTAGTATGTACTAGATAAAGCTGGACTTAATTTGGCAAAAAAAAGGCGCATGTGACAAGAAGCTGAGCGTCACTGAAGTGTTAAGCTCTAATCTAACATTGTTCTGGGAAGGCACAAACCTATTCAAGACACAATAACTTCTACATTAACATGGGATTGTGGCTGAGAATTTAAATGCTGGAAAGCCAGAGGAATTTCCACAACAATCAAATTTCAGACCTCTGTGGCACCGAAGATTAATGTTAGTCTGGGCAATGTTTTTCTGTGATGAACCCATTAAAAGCTGGCATGAGGGAAGACAGCTGTGAGATGGAATAATTGAAAGACTTGGTGGTTACTTGTGAGCAAGCAGAGATCATAGACATAGGACACTGATACTGAGGTGTACATGTCTTGGCACAAAGTGTGCATCAGTGAGGGTGTGATCCCCAGCAACAGGGTGATTCATGCCTCAGCTGGGAATGGCTGAAGAGGCAAATCAGTGAGCCTACAGGCAGAATAGAATTCACAATATTTTATATCTTGTAGTACGAGCCGCACATTTCAACTGACTCTGTAATGACCAGATCTTCACCTTACCTCAGCTCAGCTGCTCAATACAGCAGCTTTGAATACTTTGAACACCAGTGATGCCTTATAGATGATGGAGGAATAAATAGCAATTGCCAATCATCTTATATTTATGACTTAATGTTCAAATGCAATTTTCTCTATTTACCACCTCTCTGAGTGGTATGATTTTAGAAGTTAGAGCCTTCTCTCTGCAGTAGACTTGCTATTGTTTGAGGACAAAGCAACTTGTGCCACTAAGCAGCTGCACAGCTAAATTTTGTATCATCTTGATTTTTCTTCCTGACTTCTGGTTCTTGTCCTTGATACAGTGAATTTTATTTATGGTGCCTAGAAGACATTGAGTCCACAAATGATTATGGCCAGATCTGTGGGATGTCTGTACTTGAGAAGCAGACATTTATGTCATCTGGGCATTTGGGAACTTTTGTATTTGCTGATGAGGCTGTAGCTTCCTAGGAGTAGCTTCCTAGGAGAGAACATAACCTGTGGCCGAAAACCATAAAAGCCTACAATACAACTTTGATACTGACACAGATGTTCTGATTCTTTTTTCTGAAAAAACCCCAACTTTGCAGGGGAAGAAAGTGATATTTCATGGGAAGAGAGAAATATGAAGACAAGTTCTAGAAAAGATGCAGTGAGTGAATATAAGAGGACTGACACAGGACAGCGAATATAAGGTCACATTTTGGATATTTTACCCTTGAAGAAAAGGGCTGTAAGTTTCATAGTCTTCTCTTTCTGTCATGCTGACAGCAACCTGAAAAATGTTTGTGACTTCATTAAATGGGCAGAATACTGCTAAAGCTCAATAACATTAGGTGTTAATCCACATTCTTTACTTGCGAGTGATGATATAAGCTTGAGTATCCACTGATTCCAGTTAAATTTTTCTGTATTTGCCTATATTAACAGAGTACAATCCACTTTGATATTTACAGGCTATTATTTGGCAGAGCAGCTTAGCTTTAGCATGACTAGTAACTATGAATGAAATTTATTTGTACATTTTACAAATTTGTAATGTACAATGCCAGTATGTTGCACTGAGCAAGATTAGCAATACTGGGAAAAGCAAATGAAAGTCACAAAATGAAACAAATTAAATCAAAAAGTAGAAAGATGGGATTGCAGATGCCACAAGAGTTATGGTTGTTCTACATTTATGGTACATTTATTCATGCTTAAAAATGGAAGCAGAGGAAGTAGCAGTTCAGTTTAACTGATTGCTTTACATCATTCCAGCTCTTGATGAGATCTTCATTGTAACACTATATTTTATCAAAGCCCATCATAAAATTTATTGATCCCATTCTGGGGGGTGGGATCAAGGGTTTCTTGAAGTGCCAGGTGCTTAAAAGAATGTGGTCCAGAAAGTCTGAAAGCAACTTTGAATTATAATTTTTCGGAATGAGTAAGAATTCAGTTTATATATATTACTTATATAGAATATATAAACATTTATAATGAATGCAATAGTTTGTAATGTAAGACATAATGTTTAATTTACATATTATATATTGTATAAATATATAGCACATGTATCAGTATTTTATGGTGTATATATATAGCTGTAGACACATATATGTTATAGGATGTATCAAAACAAAGTTTCATTGTGCTGTGAGCAGTGCATCAGCTCCTGGTTTGCAGCAGGGACTGTGATGTTGTCTACTTCACTTACCTAACTAATTGCTCAGGGAAATGTATCCCCTGTGCTGCTGTGGTATGTGGAATGGTGTGAAAACGGGCTCTGCTAGACGACCTCTAAAGAGGTAACAAAGAGCACATCCCTTGGAAAAGAGAGCAATGGGCTCAGTTCCCCAGTGACTCCGTGTTTGGGGTTACAAGGCATCAGGTCTGGCTCAGCCCGAGCCAGGCTCTGCTCCACTAGGGCACAAAGGAAGGAGACACATCGGTGATGTGGCACCCACAGGAGAGGGCTCCTCTTTCTGAGCGCATGGAGACAACAAACAATGCCAGACATCCAGAGAAACACCTCCTGGGAGTGCACGTTCTCCTCTCCTTCAGACAATTGTCTATTCAGCTACAGAGCAGCAGTCCCAAGGAAACTTTCAGGATTATTTCTTCATTGCTAAGGGCCTTTGTGGCCCCAGGGGGAAGTTGGCATCCTCTTAGTGCTTTGAATCGTTCTTCAGGAGCCTTCTTTCAGGCCTGGCTCTTTCCATCGGCTAAGTAGCCCTAATCTGGGTACTCTGAGTTATCTTATTAATGATGCCTGCTGTGAACAGGCATCCAGTTTTGAGATGTTCAGCACTCGTGTTAGGCAAGCAAAGTAGGCAGCCTGAATAGATGCCATTGTGCCAGAGGACTGCAGGGACAGCAAGTGCCAAGTTTAAGATTATATTCTACAAACAGGAAGCTTATTGCTGCTCTCTAACTCAGCAAGCCAATTGAAAGCCAATCCCTTGAGCCAAAAGTGAACCAGTTCTACTTATTTCTGATTCCAAGTCCAAACACAGAAGGGAAGTAATTTGTTTTGGACTTGGATTTGGAGATGGGAAAACTCACATGCTGCATCTGGTTGTTTACATATTTGTCATTTTATTTATGAAAAGTCATGGAATCTGAACAACCAGTTAGTGCATTGCTTGCAAAATTTGCTTTAAATTTTGTATATATTTTATCTAAGTACTGAAGTATGGATTTCAGCACGTTCCTTTTTCCAGTTTCATTGCTTTGATTTATTCTGTAAAAACTTCTCTGCCTGTCCTGTAAAATCGTGCACTTGGAAATGGTTTATATGCATGCTTTCAATGTTAAACTTTGGTTTTCTGTTTTGTATGTTTATGACTGTCAGTACACATTGTGAAAATAAACGGTCTTCTTCAAAAAGGTCTATCCTATTTCCATCCACACCGCTACACAGTGTATGTTTGACACTTCTGGGAAAGAGGAATGGACAAGGAGGGAAATTAAACTGGAGCACACAATAATAAAGCTACTTTAACTCCTTTTCCCTTCATCAGCAGGCTGAATCAATTTTAGCTGAACATTGAAGAATCATTAAGAAGGGTCACACGCTTTTGAATAAAACAGGTGTTAGCTGGCCCTCCTCAGCTCTTCCTCTCAGTGCTGCAAGGCATCTACTATGGCATGTGGGGAGTGTTGCAATCTGAGCTCAGCACTGAATCCAGTTCTGCACAGTAGCATCCGGTGTGGAGATGACAGCTCCATGTTGCGATAATGAGCGATGCAGAGTCCCCAGGCAGGTGCAAAGGAGAGCCCGTTTATTGCAAAAACCCGGCCTTTTTAAGCAGTTAACCGGTTATCTGTTTACATAGTTTTAAGGCTCAACAAACGTAACTCAACCAACCACCATACACCACGATGTGAACATGCAATGGTCACACAGCATGTTTTCCTACTCTTAATTCAGCTGCGTCTCTTTCCC
>WEIT01021980.1:13061-30978 GCA_013389985.1 Dryoscopus gambensis
ACAGCCCACAGGCTGCTTATGGAAAGGTTTTTTGCCAGCCTGAGAGGGAACAATGGTAAGGGACCAAAACACTGTCAAATTCTTAAGTGTTGGATAGTAGTTATGATTATGCAGATTGTTATGGGCTAAAATCAGCTAGAGCCATTACCTCACCACTTCTTGGGGTGTACTACCGCTACTATGACAGACATACACATCCATCGTCCTCTTCTGTTTCAATTGGATGGCAGTGAAAAATCAGGAAAACTGTGACATTCCCTAAATCCCTAAGCCATGCTGTACAAGCACCGTGTTCTCCTTAGTGAGGTCATGAATGACTGTCTGCAGAATATATTGCTTTTTTCCTGTTTTTTATGGAGTGCTTACACCACTTCCTCCTCTGATGCTTGCATTCAGTGAAATGCCTACATTTATTAAGAAATTTAACAGCGGATTGGAGGTGCTCAAACAGCCCTCTTCCCTCCCAAACTCTTAATATCGTTTGTTTATATGGCAATATTCCAGCCCTCACACTGTAAAAAAGTGGGCAATTCAGTACCAGATATACCGTTAAGATCTTGTAGGGCCTCTCCGATTTGAGCAGACTCTTGGTAGATTTTCATAAATGCCCTCGTATCTGGGTGTTGAAAATTAGCTAGCAAATTTTCTAATTTTAATGTACTTTTAACCTCTGCTGCTAATAGTCACCTCGGCTTACAGAGATGATTCACTGCACTGTGTATAGCAATCAGAAACATTAACTTTGCTAATATCAGTCTGACTCAAGATACATTAAAATACCCTTTCAGAAAGCTAAAAATATGTTGAATTTGATCTGTGCATGTTCTCAAATCTTTGCATCCTTGTGGTACTACACATATACTTCTTTTATGGGCCCAAAGATGAGAGAAGCAAAGAATAAAATTGCCCTTGATATTCCAATTATGGAAATGTGGAGAGCTTGGGCAAGAAAAAAAGATCGTCACTTGCATCTTCTGAAAATGACTTATTTTTCTAAGGATATAAAGGTGGTGTTATACACCACTTTTGACCAGCCAGCACAGAGATTCAGTGAAATGTTCCCACTTGAGACAGGTGCTTACATAACTGAATAAAATTAACAGCTTTCCTGTTTATGTAGTCACAGGGAAAAAAATCTCATTAGGAGATTGGTCCTATCTCAGACTGCTCTGCTCTTCAGGATTCTATTTCCCTCCGACTTTGCACAGAAAAATGGAAGTACTGGCCTTGCACAGGGTGCATGCAGTGGCACCGAGGTGACACACTGAGGGCCTTTGCTACCTCATGATCAAAGAAAGGAAAGGAGCAATTCACACACAAATGCTGTAATAATGGCTTCGTGAGGCACCAGTGGTTTGCTGCTGAAGGGAAAGGAAACAAATGAAAATATTTCTTAACTGGTATATGTGAACTTGGTTGAACTTTTTAAAAGTAGAAAAAAAACATAAATGATGTTTCAGGCCTTTAAAAAAATTTTTTTAAACCCTTTTGAAAGGAAACCATGTACCAGTTATAATCCTTTAAGATAGCAAAATTCTTTAAAATAAATTGTCAGGAGAGATCAAAGAATGAGTCAGGGATGTAGAAAAGGCTATGTCATATCCAATAAATAATGAGTTTTTCTTTAGCATGTTGCCAAAGGCAGCCAGGATCTGGTCTTTTACATAAAACACTGGAAGCCTTGGTGTACGTGTTAGGTAAACATGTTTGAAGAAAAGAGGAGGGAAAAGTAAAACCAAGGTAATTTTTAGCACCTTCTTTTGGTTATAGATTATTTTTTCATAATCTGTTATTTGATCAGCTGCTGGGACTGATAAGACCTTATAGCAGATATTGACATGGGTGGAAGAAATGGGGAAGGAAGGAGCTGAGAGCAGGGCAGCACAAAGATCTATAAACAAGACACAGGTAGCAGGGAAAACTGCATTGCTCTACAGCTCAAATAAAAAAAAAAATCAGGAGTAATCTCACCACAGATTTCTCATCTTGTTTCTTGTAGCTCAGAATTTTCTGGCATTTTAAAGTTGTTTTTCTTCATCCTGATAATAAAAGGTACCCCCTTTTTAGCAGGCCAGCTGCTTCTCTGTGTGTTACATCTGACAATGTAGTTGTCCTGTGTAACAATGAGCGACCTGGTCTCTGCCTCTTCCACAACTGAGACACGGTTTGAAATACAAGATTTTCATGCATCACCCCCACCCTGTCCTCTCCCCTTCCACTCCTCAAGTGGCAGCCCTGGAAGAATCTGAGAACAGACAGAATCACAGAACTAATTTAGTTGGAAAAGACCTTTAAGATCATCAAGTCCATCGCATCCCTGCAAATTTTTCTCTCGTTCCCCATCGCACATCAGTTTGTGTCTGCTGTATCTGCCAGGCACCCTGCCGAGACTCTTTGGAGGCTGCTGGTGGGCTTTAACATCACCACTGTGCTTTGTGCACAGCCAAGAGTTGGTAGAAATCCCTGTTAGTGCTGTCCCTGAAAAGAAAAGCTTAATGTCACCACGGGAGGCCCTTCTGACTGCCAAGATATGACTGCTGATATTAAGCCCAGCCTAAGCAGTGTAATATGAGGGGTCTGTACTCAAGGTATTTAGTGCAGGAAGATAAACATGATTTAAATGACTGAATGTTCTGCTAAATACAGCTGTGCACCAGAACCAAGGCGCATCTAAAGCTTGACCTTTAATATTTCTGTATGTTTGACTGCTACAAGGGTAGAGTTGTCCAGGGATGGGTACCAGCAGAGTTTCTGTGGTTGCAGTGTTTCAAGAGGGTAGTGGGTCGTTGCAGAACAGAGCAAGCCAGAAACTGGGATCTGTGGATTCGTGGCAGGCTGCAGGGCTGGCAGTCTGCTGGGTGGGTGGGTGAAGAGCCTGGAAAATATAAACTGTGCAGTGGGAGTGAATGTTCCCATCTGATGATAGACACATCTAAATGGGGACTTTAATTAGCTAAAAATATTAGTTATTTTAGCACAATAAAAACTGGTGAAAAAGAAAAGAAGAAGATTAATGGAGCACATTCCTATGAGTCAGGGGCAATATGCAGCTAGGTATAGTTCGGGTTTTTTTGTTCCTTAGCAAGATATCAGCAAGCCCTTGCTCATCTGATTTTCTTTGGAAAAGCAGACCTTCTCAGGGTGAGAAAACAGATTATATATATATTGTTAAAGTTAGAAAAAACAGAAAAATGAATAAAGACATCAACACAGTTATATTTGGCTAAATAATTCTATTTCAGAATATGTATTTTGCTTGGGGTCTCATAATTTAGTGCTGGTTTTCCAGGCAAGCAAGAGTATAGGATCCTGTTCTGTCTCAGTGCTGCTTCCACTTATTTCTGAAATTGTTACCCAGTTCAGCCAAGACTTAGATGGATTAGAGGATCTCAAAGATGAATGTCCTATTTTGTGAAAACTCACTCAGGAGAAAAACTGGAGTCCTTACTTCTGTGGAAGAAAATTCACAGCTCTGGGTCAATAGTTGACTGGCCTGATGGCCTGTTCTCAAAGTAAATCCAGGGCTTAGGAGAAGTGCTGAGGCTGACTTTGCAGAGAAGGAAAATAATAAGGCCCTGTAGAAACAGAGAATAGGGGTTTAGGTCATATGCAGAATTAGGAGTATGCTGGTAACAGAGGGATATTGAAACCTGTCTCCAGAAAAATCTGCTCATCATGGTGTTAGTTGTGTCTTCCCTTGCTTTTCGGCCCAGATGGTAAAGCCAGTTCCTACATGGAGATAAAATTATATTTCTGTTCCTTTTTTTTTTTTTTTTAAATGGCATTAGTCCTACTTTACAGTGGATTCCATGGTGGTGAATTGAAGTCTGTACTCCAGAACAATTCCTTAAATTCCCTGTGGAGTTATTTCCATACCCAGTGTTTGTGCACCACACTGTGGTAGTGTCGTACAAACAATACAACATTAAGCCTGTGAAGGAGTCTCAATAGGAGATTATTAATTTATAAGCATGATTTTTTTTTTTTTATTAAACTTATTTCCTATCCAGCAAAGACAAGTTCCCCTTTAATATCCCCACTTAATTCTCTATGTCAATTTTCTGATATTGGACTGGACTTTTCTGATATTAGCTCTTTCTTAAGTGGACAGAGGGATTTTTTTGGTGCATCTCAATCCTTTCTTGAGTGCCAGGGAAAGTGAAAATACTGAAGGCAGGTGAATGCAGGGTGGTGGCAGGTTCTGCTTGCTCTCACCTGCTCAGCTCCATGAGCTGCTCTCGTTTCTCTGCAGTTGCTGCTGAGCCCTGGCCCAGGGTAGGACCTGCTCTGCCAGAGCCTCGCAGTGACAGCTTGATGAGATGCTTCCTCAGCCATTATGTGCAGAGAGAAACAGGGAGAGGAGATTTGAAAAGCAAACAAAGCAACCGAACCCGGGGCTGGCTGCACCTGTGTGTACAAAACAGGACGGCAGGAATTGCCATGCCCTATTAGACCACTGGTCCATCGCACCCTGTGCCCGGCCTCAAATCCCAGCCAACGCCAGATGCTCCAAAGTGTGCAACAAGGCACAGTGCACCAGGCAGCCGTGCTGGCAGGAGGTGTGTCTATTAATACTCACCTGCTTTTTTTTTTTTTTTTTTTTTTGCTTCTTCTCTTGGAGGTTTAAGTCAATAATTCAATTTTAGCACATCCTTTTCTCCTAGCTTTGCCTCAAAAAAGGGTTTGATTCTCCTGCTGTAATACCAGTTTCCCAGTCATCTTTGCTAAGCAGCTGAAGGATTCACTGTGTTCTCTTAATAGTAGTTTAATTCTGTAGCTATTGATAGCTGGGCGAATCCATCTGCAGTTAAATCTGCTCTTTGGCTGTGTGTAGTAACTTCTCAGGCAGGTCATGTACTCCATTCCACTGCTATCTCCTGCTCCACTGTATATTTTTCTGCATTTTGCATTATCATTTGTTAAATACATTCCAACCTGCAATTTATCTTAGTCAGCAGTTTTAGGACCTTTGTGTCTCTCTGCACACCCAGGGAATTTAGAAATAAATCACTGCTCTTACTGGTTGTTTTTAATGCAAAAAATGTTTTAGAGAAAGTCAAGAGGGGCTTGGTCAATATTGTCTGGACTCTCCTGTGCAATAAAACATTTTCCATATGCTTTCCCAAGCGGTAGGGGAATCCTGATTCAATTCAATTTTCTGTACTTGCTACTTTTAATTTTCAATATGTATGTTTTTCATTGAATTCAAGCTCTGCTGGTTAAATTTCATGTGTTGGAGATAATGCAGGCACTAGTCAAAATTATTTTCCTACTACTTATGCACTGATTTTTGTAGGCAGGTTTTACATAAAAAGACTTCCTGAAATATTTGGTAGGTTATATAATGCAGAATAAGCTAAGAAAACAAGAAACTGCATACAGCACAGCTTTGTTAGGAAGGGTTCCTTAGATATCCAAAGACAGAACCTGTTTTTAATAAGATGTTTCTTAAACTACGTTGCTTTGCTGAGGTAGAAACTGCATTAATGTAAGACAAACATGTCTCTTCCTTAAAACCTGTCAAAAAATAGGGTTCTTTGAACTGAGGAGAAGGATTTGCATAAAGATACAAGTCTCCCTCCTGCACCATTGAAACAAGTGAAAGTCTTTGTGCATCCGAGTCTGATCCCATGGTGGTGTGGGGTGGAGATCTGGCTCCCAGGGCAGTGAATTACCCTTGCTAGGCTTGCCTGCTGCATCTAATTATTAGCGGAAGGTGTAAATGGGCTCCGCTGGTGTTCAGAGTAGGTGTTCCTGCCTCTGTGCTGCTCTGGATGGGCGCCAGAGCACTTGGCACTGTCAGGGCTGTGCCACACCCATGGCCCCGATTCCTTGGCTGCTGTGTAGGGTGGTGGAGCGCCCCTCTCCTCACACCACACATTTCAGAGCCTTCGCTGAGAGTGTTTAGGAGCAGAGGCTGTTTGCCCATCAATTTGTCTGTCGCTCTCAGCAGGGCGAGTCCTCCGCAGCGCTGGGAGTCACTGAGCGCTCAGGTAATAATGCGTAATAAATGATCACGGAGTAAAAAATTGTTGTGGGGATTGTGTAAAATTGATTCAAATGGGAGGCAATTGTCACAACTTGTTTCAAAAATAAAAGCAGGGCTTTTAGCAGAGCTGTGGCTATAATGCTTCATTATCACAATCAAGTTTCTGTCAAGAACTAAGAAGGGCTGGGAGCTCATGGGGACCCCTCTTGATAAAGAGGTAACATTCACTTTTTGTTTGTGAAATTAGTCTACAGGTTTAACAAATTATAAATAATTGCTGAAATGAAAAATGATTGAATAATGCATTCAAGGGACAGTTTTCATATTAGCAAACTGGTCTGGTGTACATTCAGAGGAGTTTTCTGCCACGTTATCTAGCAGCAGGGATCAGAAATATTCATTTCCTCACAGTAAGATGCATCTAACAGTTTCCTTAATTTGGAGACAATTAAGACTGGAATGTGGAGGGACTATTGCAGTGGAGTGACTCATGCCATACTTATTAGGGAGCAATAAGATTACTTTACCTTCTGAAGCAAAGCTAAATCTCCAAACTACTTATTTTTAAATAACTGCAGACTATATGTGAATAGGGATAATCGGATTCTAGAGATTTTTCTGTTACTGAACCAACAAAAAGCTGACACATCTATTTGCTGTGCCTGAACAAAATGAAGAGAAAAACCAACAGTCTAGAGAAAATGACTTAAGTTTATAAGTACAACTGATCTTTGCACGTGTGCATTAATACCTCTGGTGTGTTTTTTGAAGTTCTCCAAGCATTGGTAGATGGAGTTATTTCAGCTGAGGCAGTGGGCCGAACTTTGCAGCCTGTGCTTCCTTATCAGTTCACCAAAAATATAGTCCTGATATGTACAGGCAAATTCTGAAAGAAGGCAGATATTATCCTGCCAATGTGCTTGCCCTAATCTATTTGTTATGCAGCACAGCTGTTATAAATGTGGATTTATAACACGCGGCTGCCTCTGCCTCCAGCTGGATGGACATACTCTCCTCAAACTTGTCCCCTCTTCAGACAGACACGAGACTTTCAAATGGTCATCTTTCTCCTTATCATCATTATATAAGGATTTTGCCAGGAATTCCATTTCCTCAAAAATCTGTCAAGATATGTTTTCAGGGTTTATAGATTTATTGGCATAAACAACATTTCAAATAAAATGGTTCATGTGGGCTTCAGGGCTAAAAAATTTTACTAATAAAACTTCTGATGACACAAACAGATTTCGGGCAAAATTAAGGAGTCACTGAAATAGGAGATTCCAACAAAAATAAAGTTGACAATCAGCGTGGGACTGTCCTGTGAAGCCTTTGTGGCTTCCTTTGTCCTTTGTTGAACTTCAAGTGTAGTAAGAAACTATAAGGAAAGAAGAGGTGAAGTGCAGACAGAGGAAGAGCTTCATAGAGATGTGAGGTCAGAGCATATGATCTGGACAGGTGAGAGGGAGAGCACAGGAAAAGGACAATGACCTTGCTGTAGCTACAGCAAGAAAGGAGCATGAACTTGTCCTGGAGGCAGGGAGAGAAGAGGAGCAGGGGAAGTGGGACAGGGAATTGTAGTCACTGCATAGTAAAGACCAGACTTAGCAGTAGGAATAGTGATGAATGAACAGCCGACCAACCCAGAGACAGAGAGAGCATTTAGGCAGAGAAGGCTGTGCAGAGATAGCTACAGGGGAAGGAAGATGGAGAGATAATTACAGAGAAGTAAGTCAAAAAGCAGTATGTCTGTATAAAGAATTTAAGTAGGGATTCAGTAAAGAATAAGATTTTTTAATACATTTCCAGATATATTTCAGTTCAGCTAGAATTACTCTAGATATTTGCTTTATTTTAAGGATGAATGAGGATGTTCTTTGCACTACCCTTCCGAGGGAGGAGTGTTGTGACATTTGCTAGGAAGTACAAGGATTTTCAGAAGATAGTTTGCCTGTTTACAGTCAATATCTCAAGAGAATCTGAAAGATTATAAGGTACCAATACAGTAGCCTGTAGCACGCTGTTTGACTTCTCTCAAAATCCAGGCATCATTTTTTGCAGATGTAATGGTCGGACACTGAACAGTTTTTGCAAGTGTGTCCTACAGTAGTCACACCATTTAGAAATCAGCTGCTCACCAAAAAATCTCCTTTTCTCCTGAGATTTTTGTCTTTTTTCTCTTCAGAAATGTTAAAATAGAAGAATCTGAGGAAATAACATCCATTTTGTCCAGTGACTTTAGGGGGTAACACTATCATTAGTGACTATTGCTACATACCCAAAACCACATACTACCAGAAATGGAATACCTGGTGAAAAGTAAATTCATCGTGATCTCCCAAAGGCCATCTGAACTGATAAACTCTGAACACCTCAACTGGATTTATTAGAATTTGGGATGCTTTGAAATCACAGGAGAGTTGTTCACTGCTTTTAAAGACCATATCAGTGAAAGAGCTTGGTAGAACAACAACGACGAAAAGCTATGAGTTGCAGGAGCCTCGGAAAAACTTCACTTAAGAAGATTCCTTTTTACTTATCTAACTGTGCTGATCACTGTGATCCTAAATGTAGAAGATCTTAGGAAAAGCAATTTACTCATCCAATTTCTCAGGGGAAAAGAAAAGGCACAAGAAAAATACTAACCTTCAAAAACTAAAAATGCGGGGAGCTTATGACTCTGCTTGCATCCAGCTGTGAGCCATTACTCACATGAGTAGTTTCACTGATTGCAGAGGGTCTATTTGTGGATGCTGGAGCTTACACTTGGGAGAAGAGCCAGCAAAGGCACAGGAATCAGGCACCAGCTTGGGGAGGCAGGCTGGAGCAGGAAAAGGATGTTCTGCCTGTGCTGGAGGATGTGGAGGATGAGCTCCTACAGTCTCAGGCTCTGGTGGCACTAACATGCACAAGGTTTGAGGGCAGTTACTGCTTTACTACCCTGAAGCCTCTGCTCTGAACCTCCTCACTGGCCCTGAGGCAAAAGGAGCAGTAAGAAAGGGATTGTGAGAGGGTTATTTGGGTTTTGAGTAAGAGCAACAGAACAGAGGGGAGAACAACAGAAGATGAAGGTGAAATTCCCAAGCTGGTCTTTCTTCCCCCCTCACTTATCTGGTTATTCCACCAACAACCCTCTATCCCTTTCCTACTCTATTCACCCTTCTCCACACAGACCCCCAACTCTCCCTTTCCTCCTCAGCTGCAAATCCCTCTCCTTTATTCAATAACACTACAACCCTCTCTCACTCACCTGTAGTCCTTTCTGCCGCATGGAGAAACTCAAATTTTATTTCATTCCTGTTACTACACAAATATAATTTTCCAGCTCCTTTTGCCCTTCCTGGCCCTCCAAGCACTACCCTTCACCACAACACGCACACCTGTCAGCAGGTGACTCCTTCAAATCTGGCCTGTTGCTTGTGCTGCTGAATTGAATTTGCTTGAAGGATATTTGGAAGGACAAAACGGAATTTTTAGCTGAGAAGCCTTGAGCTTTCCCATCTATAAAAGAAGGTGAGGGAAGAATCAGATTCAAAATCCAGCTTTTAGTGATTCATATGCAAAATAAGTTTTACGGAAATGTCTTAAGTGAGCTATGGAATAAAACTTGGAGATCTCAGCTAATAGCTCAGAGCCAAAAGAATAAGGCACGATGTGTTAAATCCCCTTGCTAAAATCTACCTGCCTATTCTAATTACAGAGATGTCTCATCAGGACACCGACATATGATGTAGAACCTACTCCTCAAACTGTTTTATCATGGAAGAAATTTATGGTCAGTTCACAGGAGAAGAAATGTGACAGATCAAAAGGAATAAAAATGCCCTTTACCGTTGTCATATTTCTTCCCTTGGATTTAGGGCTTGGAGTGGGTCTGCTTTTCCTTAACATGCAGAGTATAATGGGCAGCCACATGAATGCCAGCTGTCATTTGACTGTGGAAAACTGGCAGGATAACTGGCCTAAGGTCATTCTCTCTGACTTTCCTTTTTTTTTACATTGCAACCCCTAATATTCCTTAAACAGCATTTTTTGCCCGATATAGAATACAACTAAAAAGATCAAAAAGTGGTATACAACCAAATAATAGTTGGAAGCTTTGGCCAGCTTCAAAGTGCCCTTGGGAAGGCAATGCTCCATTCTAGGAAAACATCTTCATTCAATACAGTATTTACACAAATACTTAAGTTTATGATAAAGTAAGTATGGGTTAGAGCAGGTGATTCAGTGCTTTCATGGATCAGAGACCAAGATCATCATTAGCACCTAATCCCAGTTGAATTTTTTTGTCTTTAAATGTTCAAAGTACATCTGCAGGGAATATGGACACTTTAGATAGCTGTTACTTGATGTAAATAATGTGATTTTCTAATTTTTTTTTTCATATCCTCTGAATTTTTCTGGTTTGTTCCTGGAGTTTATTTCTCCATCTACAAAGGTGAAGATGATCCATGATTCGGTTCTGTTGCTTAATGGCCATTTTGGCATTCAAGTCACTTGAACTCAGCGCTCTGTCCCAGCTGTAGAAATTTTCTGTTCCTTTAGGTGAGTGAATATAGTCACCAGGATATGTGCATCCCTGTATTCATATTTATTTTTGTGAGAGCAAGGTGCCTAGAGAGCCCTTCAGAAAGCATTGAATAGCTCATTGAAGGTCTAGGCTGTTAAAAGTGTGCCTCAGAGAACCTAATCCTGATGAGGATTTAGCTCTGATCAGCTGTGTTGCAATCAACAAAGAAATGTTTCTTCACTGTCTTGCCTTGGTGGCCAAATCCACTGTGTGTCAAAGCAAATCTGCATGAGGCATTCTTACACAAAAAATGGCAAATCATGGCAGACATACTACTCATTTTTTATTTTCCCTTACTGTCAGGCTAAAAAGTAACATCTTCTCAGGCTTCCTCCCTCCCTTTCTCAGACCCAGTTACCAGTTATTTATTCAATACAAACAGAACTATTTCTAGCACTGAAAGTGAGCTCCTCTGATCACTCCTGAATACCTGTCATTCACTGCTAGAACACCTTCCTTGAAGCTAGAGAATATAGGTTCAAACAATCTTAAATGGCATTCCCCTTATTTCTGTCTATAAACTTGAAAATGTCTGCAGACCCACCAGGCTGTGCATCTGCTGAGCCCAGCAATCCCAGAATGTGTCAGATTTAATCTGTGTGGTATCCAGCGTGTCCAAGACGTGCTGAACTCAGAGCACATTTGCTCTGAGTTGATCCTGAATCTACAGTGGCATTTGTCTGGCACTTTGGGGCATACAGACTTTTTGCTCAGATGTTCAAAAGCCTCCAGGTTCCGCCGGATGGAAAAAATAATTTATCTGAAAAAGACCTCGAGTGGTTTGACTCAAAGGGAAAATTATTCTGGGCATGCCAAAAGCCTCACTTTGCATATGCAAGGAGTTAAGTATGTGTAAGACTCTGAGAGCTGATATGGTGGACTTTGGTAGAGAAATGTAGTCATTAAATACAGGGCAGCCATTACCACAACCTCAGCCTTGTGACAAACTGCAGATCTGGACACCTGTAATTCCAAAATGAGGGAAAGAGTGTTAATCCCAGAAGGCTACCTGTCTGAAGCTCATTATAATGCACCTGCATGTCTTGGAAAAGCATAACTGTGTGTCTTGAGTGGCTTAGGTGACTCCTTCAGAAAACTGAGCTTGGTGAAAACCCATATATTTACACCATTCTCTTCCAACATGCTGCTTGTACTCCTCACCCCGAGCAAGGGATTGCAGTACACAGCAAAGAACCTAAAGGTTGGGAAATTCAGCCTAAGGGTGGAATCTGTGGTCTTACAGGTGGCTGAGTTGATCTTGTGCCTCGCATCCAAAAGGAACCGAGCTCACTTTTTCCTCCTTCATACCCAGCTTTGATACCTGTCAGATGCTTTTGGAACCCGTGTTCCACCTTTCACCTTTTGGTAGAAGAGGACTTTCAGAGTGGGTCACCAAATGTCTTGTGCAGCTCTGCTCTGGGCTTCGCAGTCTATGAACAGCAAGCAAAAATTACTTTCCTTAATGGATGTGCAAACTAAAAGACAATGAGGAGCTCAGTTATTCCAGTAATGGAGATAAGTATTGCAGACAAAGCTGGCTGGGCTGTTTTATCTAAGCTAGATAAAATCTTTCAGACAGATAGTGTGTTAGGATTCAGGAACGCAACACCTTTAAATTTTTTACTATGTGTTGGTCACAGCTGAAGGCAAATGTATGTATTGGCTGAACTGGGTACCCTCGGAAAAGCTGAATATTTTTGCACAATTATTGCATGCGGTTGTGTACAGCATGCAAATGTGAGTAATCCTATATGTGCCCTCACATAGCAGATTGGGCTTTTCACATCTGAAAAGGGTGTGTTAAAGTCAGATGTAAATAAGAATTTCTGTTGGTTTAGATTCCCTAGTCTTACTTAGAATAATGATATGGTATTGGATATCATGAATTAAAATTTGTTATTTAAAATATGATACAAGATATACCCAGTGAAACGTATCCTGATGAGGGAAAAAAATTACCCAAGAGAGGATACAAATTCTAAGTCACACATGAATTACATGGAGAATGAAACTTCCTTCTGTTTTATAAAAATTTTATAAAGACAGTGGTCCCACTGAAGATTTCATATTGCTAGCTCTAAAATACAGCTGTTTGCACGAACTTATGATAATATAAAAGTGCTGGAAGGGGAGTTAATTCACTCCTTTATAATGGTAAAGTTATTGAGCTATGATAATAATTTCTGTGGACTATATATTTATTGGGGGGGAAAAAAAATGTGCTCCGGACAGTTACTCATCGGGCTGAGAGGGATCTGGGTTTATTCATTCTGGCTGTTATCCCAGAAATAGATGGTTGAGCTAGAATTTACTCAAATCTAAGATTTTTTTTGGATAGAAGCCCATTTCAAGCTGCAGACCTTGCTGGTGTCCTGGAGTTTGGTGAGAGGGAAGCCTGGACCAGTTGCCCAGAGTGTGCTGCTCTTTGCCATGGGTATAGGCTGCGTCCTGGAGAGTATGTGGGGTACAGGAGTACAGCCTGCCCAAGTCTCCTCTGCAGAACAGATTTGCTCTTTGACTCAGAGCAACTGCTTCTCCAATTCTTTGCTGTTTTCCTTCTTTTTTTTACCATTCATTCTGTTTCATCGGTATTTATGTGATGGTGAGTACAGCAGCACTTGTGAAGTGCCTACAGGAGATTCGATCTCATCGGAGTCTTCAAGGCACCACTCTTACACAGATAAGATAATGATGATGCTAATAACCTCCGAGAGCTTGAGACAAGGCCCTGCAAATTTGTAACCAAAATATCTAACCCAAGGTACCTGCTTGACTGCAGTTTAGTTTACTGCAGCAACGTGAAAGCACCGTGTCTCTCAAATGTCCTTCGGTTTGAGGGCTCTCCTCATGTGAGAGATAGTCAAAGCCATCACCATTCTACATAGCTCCAAAGCTCCTTTTCCCCTCAATTTTCTAGCTGAAATTACCTTTGAGACAGCACTTTCCCCCTCACTCCTAATAAATGATAATATATCAAGAGCTATTTCTTAAGTGGGATGAAGTCTGTGGTGTTTTTAAAATGTTGGGTTTGTGGTGCTATTTTTTCAGTTATTTATTATTTTTTTAGTAAATATTTGGAGTCCCTCATTCTGGTTCTTTGTTAGACATTATACTACACATGTGGGCTCTGGCAAGTTGAAAGCTGTGGGAGTAATTCTGATCTGAAACAGCCTTCTGGTAAACACAAAAATGAGTGTACACCAATTTCAGAACCTCTCTATCTCGAATTACCAAAACAAACAGCTTTGAAATTGGAAATGTGTTTACCCTGGCCCTCCAGTCTGGCAGAACAACCTTGGCCCCATGGAATGGAAAGTATGCATTTGAAACATCACAGGCATTATAAAGGTTTGGAGACCAAATAGGGAGAAGGCTGAGAGCATTCTGGCTTGAAATACATAAGAAAGAGAGGAAAGAGCTTGCTGGATGAACAAGATAATGTGAGACCCTTCTGTTGTACAGGGTTAGCCACAAAGTTCTTTATTTTTCAATGCAAACAACCACTGTAACTTCAGGAGTCCAAAATTCCTTGAATTCAATAGTAACACTAGTTATTTTTCAGAGGCATTGCAAATGTTATAATGGGAGCCATAACATGATTTCGTCTGTGCTCTCTGTTTACTGACAATAAAATAAGTGACAGGATTTGTTTTTAACTCTGCAGTTATCAATCTTGGAATTTTTTGACAAAAACTAATCTAACATGCAATATAATTTAAATTGTTAAAATGTAAGTTAAAATGGCCAAATTTGAAAATTAAATGCACACAGGGAAAAAAATCATGATCACTGACTTTAATGACTAAATAGTTTATTAGATCTTTTGAAAAGATTGTGGAAAATAGTAATAATCTGAAATAGGTCAGATAAAGAATTTTTGTGCATAGTTAAAACACATGCACTTGGCACAAATTTTAAATGTTGTGTGGTTGTCAGGGCTGATGACTATTTTACACATATAGTAAGCCAGAGCTGAATGAAAATAGTTTATCTTAATAGTATCTATGAACTAACTGCTTAAACATACTGCAGCTAAATTCTGTGTATTTATGGGGATCCTAAGAAGCAGGTAATTAGTGCATTGCAATTTTATTTCCAGCATCAACTAGCAATAGGAGTCTGTGAGCCAACTTCACAGATGGCATAGTCAACTTTAACTCCATTTATTTCATTGTGATGTCCTTATTTAGTCCACCGATTATTTCAGAATTAAACAATATTTCAGAATTAAGTCCATCTTTTTTCCTTGATGATCCTGAGCCATTCAAGCCAGTGCCGTCCCACTGATTTGTAGCTATAGCCTGGACTGCATTCAAGGTACAACTGGGAGCTGCTCCTATTTCTCTGCAGATACATTTAGGCTCAGCAGAAAGTTACAGGCCTCCCCAAAGTTGTGTTTATCTTACCAGGATAAGCTACACCAGGAGAAGCTCAGCATGGAAAAGCAGATATTGCTGAAGATCCAGCTGACACAACCCTCAGCATTCTTGTGTTTCCCTTTGGTCTGGCCCCAGTCTGACCCCAGGGACCGAACACCAAGGAGAGCTCACAAAGATCCAGAAGGAACCAGTTGGTGCACGCTGAGTCTGCTTTGGTATGCAGACCAAGGCAGGGTGAATAGCAACAGCCAAAACTGAATTGCTGGCCTGAACCAAAATGCTAATGGAAGACATTCTCTAAAACATATTCAAAATCACTCCAAGCCTGGAGAGCAGTTTGGACAATTTCACCTTTCAGCAGTCTGGTTTCAAGTCAGAATCTACAGCCTAATTTGTGAGAGGTAACCCATGACACAGTTCTGGAATTCCTTCCAAAATGCTCCCATTATCTTCCCTATTTTTTTGTTTTACAATGTCCAGCCATGCCTCCCTTTAGAGAAGGAAAAATGTACTGATTTGGGGTTTTTCTTTTCTTTAATACAGTCAAAAAAGACTAAGGTATGAATATAATTTGCTCCAAAAAATGCAATGCAGTGGAGGAAAGAAAAGCAATGACTTCCAAAGACATGGTAAGGCTATGGAAGATAAATTAGATAGAAGAGAAAGTAAGAACTATTCAGGCCCTCTTCACCTAAGAGTGAAGTCTAGAGAAATCAGTGGAGTACAGGATTTTTGTGTTTGTGAGGATATCCAAGCTGCAGTAACTGTGTAAGTCTGCTGAGTTTGTAAGAAAAGCTTAGCCAGTCCTTGTCTTTGAATTAATTGCAGTGTTAATGAGCAAGTCTTCGCATATCTCATACAAACATTTTAGCCTGATACATTCCAAACCTCTGAAAGGCTTTACTTCATTGCAGCCAATGAGCACTTTAATAAAATATTGCCTCATACTTCTTCACTGAACCAGTTATGAGAGCCTTGGTGATATAAGGAGCACCAACCTAGTTGATGCAGTGAAGATACAAATTTTTACCATTAACAAATGGCATCAAGTCCTTGACTCAGATGTGGCTTTTAGGTGAATAATATCTGAAAAACTTACATTGGCAGCTCTAATATTCCTTCTTGCATGTTCTAGCATGACAGCACAGCAGTATCCCTCACCAGTGAAGGTATGTGCCCCATTTGAGCATACACTGCCTAATCAAAACTACCATTTCTAATAGCTGTGAGACTTTTCGGATATCGTTTCAACTCTTTGAACAAACTTTGGGCAGTGCTGGTAGAAGAAAGAGAGCAAAGCCAGTTCTTCAGTAATAGTAAAGTTTCCATGCGTACAGCAAGCAGAACCACTCAGCTCTATGGTAACAATATGTTTATAAATCTCATAACTTGGAAGGGAAAATTATTTATATACAGTTGCTTGAAAAGTAATTTGTGTTGGTATATCATTGGGCACCCCATGAAATCCTTTTCATCATTATATTATGTGAAAGTACAGTCTCATCAATTATTGTTGCTTTTCTTGGTCACTGCAATGTACATCATTCACGTCATCATCATCATCATATATTGCATCTTACTTCCTTACACATTGTACATACAAGTATGTCTTTGTGTGTGTGCATCCTATGCATTATATATCTACATCTAAATACATGTGTGTGTGTGAAATATATATATAGAGAGAGAGACAGAGAGATCTGTGCCTGTGTCTGTGTGTACAGAATGAATGAGCCTCAAATTAATGTTTCATGGTGTGGTTGTTGTTCTTTCTGGCACGAGGGATGATCACATAACACATTTGCCAAGATGGAATAATTTCTTTGTGGGTTCTCTGAAATGCTTCCCTCTATTAAGCCTCTTTGAGAGTGTAGTCTTACAAACCAAACAGGCTGAAAAACACTGTAAAATAAGACATGGCTTTCACATACTGTATTAATTTTACTCCTTGCTGTCACATCATCCTTTTTTATTTTAATTTTGGTGATGTTTTGGTCTTTCTGTTTATGATTACAATATAGCCATTTATAACAAAATTTGAAGTAACTTTTGGACTTATTTCATATGCTTAGGAAGGTGAGACCCTGGCTACATTCTCCAAGGGTTTTTTGCCTTTTATAATTTTCTGCGGCCTCATCAGTCACAGATGAGGTGCAGTGCCAGGCCTGCAGGCAGCTGTAAAGGATTTCTGCTGCTGTGACTACATGCAGAACTTTTCATCACTGGGTGTCTTCCTGACTGCAAATTGGTAATTTTTAATTTCATTTTTCTACCTGAATTCTGTTGCTTTACGGGTTTGTTTTCTGGGGGTGCCACACCGATTTATAATTCTTTCTCTCTTTGAGACATGAGCTCCGTCACAGCTGAGCACGTATAGCATCCCTTGTGGTGTGTGAGACATAGAATGGTCACTCCTGCTTTAAACTTAGAGAGCTAAAATAAATCCTCTGTCTCTTTGTGCCTCCCTTTAGTTTCTTTGCAGAGAAACAGCACTAAGAGGAGAACTGCAGACCATGACTGCAAACTACCATAAAACCTGTAAGAAAGCAAAATGAACTTAAATTCTTCAGGCTTACCTGTGACCAAGCTGTAGGAGTACTCATCCATTATCTTTATAATTCTACCTGCTAATGAGTTCTGTGTCTTGCTTCTGGACCAAAATGCAGCTTATCAACGTTAATGAACCGTTATCATTTTTCCCTTAAAAAGTTTGTGTTCTGAGCCTTTGGGCTTGAGGAGTGTTGCTAAGACAGATGCTTTATAAAGAGCTGTTAGTCTTGTGCAGCCAAAGATTTGACAACCTCAGGGATTACTGAGACCATTTTCCAGTATCATTTCACATTCCTTAGCCATCTCCTTCAGGGAAAAGGAAAGATATGATACCTAGGCCAGTTTTCTCACTAACCTGTGAGACATCGTGGAAAAATATTTATTTTTATTACAGGTCAAAACAGGACATTTCATCGAAATGTTTCTTAG